>JAYESA010000015.1:77805592-78045367 GCA_036927795.1 Iris macrosiphon | reverse complement strand
GAAAACGAGTATATATGGTGATTCTAACCAAAATTATTGTATAGAATGAGCTTATAAAGGTGAAAACAAGTATAAATAGGCAATTATAACCGAAATATGTAATAAATAAACGTAGAATGATAAAAATAAGTATGGACGGGTGATTCTAACCAAAATGTGGTATAAAATAAGTATATAATGGTAAAAATGAGCATCTAGTGATTCTAACCGAAATTATGCTGTAGAATGGGCGTAGATGGTGAAAACGAGTATAGACGTGTGATTCTAACCGAAATATAGTATATAACCGGCCTAGATTGGTGAAACGAGTATGGAAATATGATTCTAACCGAAATAAGGTATCAAATGCTTGTAAAATGGTGAAAACGAGTATAAACGAGTTATTTTGAACCAAAATATGGTATAATATAATCGTATAATGATGAAAACAAGTTTCGACATTTAAATAGGGGTAGAACCGTAAAAATGAGTATAGACGAGTTATTCTAACCGAAATATGGTTAGGATGTGCGTAGATCGATGAAAACGAGTATAGATTATTGATTCTAATCAAAAATTGGTATAAAAGAGGCATAGATTTGTTAAAACGAGTATTGAATTGTGATACAATCGAAATAAGGTATCAAATGCTCAAAGAATAATGAAAATGAGTATAAATGAGTGGTTCTAATCGAAATATGGTATAGAATAAGCGTAGAAAGCTGAAAGCATGTTTAGATCAGTAATTCTAACCAAAATATAGTATAAAATGGACGTAGAATGGTGAAAACGAGTATAGATGAATGATTCTAACTAAAATATGACAAAAAATGAGCGTAGAATTGTTAAAACGAGTATAGATAGGTGATTCTAACCGATATATGATATAGAATAGGCCATAGATCGATAAAAACGAGTAGATGGGTGACTCTAACCGAAATTATTGTATAGAATAAGCTTATAATGGTAAAAATATGTATAAATAGGCGATTCTAACAGAAATATGGAATAAATGAATGTAGAATGATAAAAACGAGTATGGACGGGTGATTCTAACCGAAATATGGTATAAAATAATTGTATAATGGTAAAAATGAGCATCTAGTGATTCTAACCAAAATTATGGTGTATAATGGACATAGATGGTGAAAAAAGTATATTCGTGTGATTCTAACCGAAATATGGTATATAACTGGCATAAATTGGTAAAACGAGTATAGAAATATGACGCTAACCGAAAAAGGTATCAAATGCTCATAAAATGATAAAAACGAGTAGAGATGGGTGATTCTAATTGAAATATGATATATAATGAGCGTAGAATGGTTTAAAACGAGTATCGATAGGTGATTCTGACCAAAATATGGTGTAGAATAGGCATAGATTGATAAAATTAGTATAGATGGAAGATTCTAACCGAAATTACGGGATAGAATGAGCTTAGATTGGTGAAAACGTGTTTAGATCGGTGATTCCGACATAAATATGGTATAAAACGGATGTAGAATAATAAAAACGAGTATAAATAGTTATAAAATATGATATAGAATGAGCGCAGAATGGTTAAAATGAGTATAGATGGATGATTCTAACCAAAATATGGTATAAAGTATAATGGTGAAAATGAGCATCTAGTGGTTCTAACCAAAATTATGGTATAGAATGGGTGTAGAATAGTAAAAACAAGTATAGATGTGTAATTCTAACCGAAATATGGTATATAACTGGCATAGGTTAGTGAAACGAATATAAAAATATGATTCTAACCGAAATAAGGTATTAAATGCTCGTAAAATGGGAAAATTGAGTATAAGCGAGTGATTCGAACAAAAATATGGTATAATATGATCGTAGAGTGATGAAAACGAATCTAGATCATTGATTCTAATCAAAAAATATTGTATAAAACATGGGTAGAACCGTGAAAACGAGTATAGATGAGTGATCCAAACAAAAATATGGATTAGAATAAACGTAGATTGGTTAAAATGACTATACATGGGCGATTGTAATCGAAATAAGGTATAAAAATGGCATATATTTGTGGAAAATGAGTATTAAAATATAATTATAATCGAATAAGGTATCAAATGTTTGTAGAATGGTAAAACAGAAATATGATATAAAATAGCCGTAGAATGCTGAAAGGTGTTTAGATCGGTAATTCTAAATAAAATATGGTATAAAAAGGACGTAGAACAGTAAAAAAGATTATAGATGGGTGATTCTAACTGAAATATGACATAGAATAAGCGTAGAATAGTTAAAACGAGTATAGATAGATGATTCTAACCGAAATATGGTGTAGAATAGGCCATAGATTGATGAAAACGAGTATATATGGGTGATTCTAACCAAAATTATTGTATAAAATGAGCTTATAAAGGTGAAAACAAGTATAAATAGGCAATTATAACCGAAATATGTAATAAATAAACGTAGAATGATAAAAATGAGTATGGACGGATGATTCTAACCAAAATGTGGTATAAAATAAGTATATAATGGTAAAAATGAGCATCTAGTGATTCTAACCGAAATTATGCTGTAGAATGGGCGTAGATGGTGAAAACGAGTATAGACGTGTGATTCTAACCGAAATATAGTATATAACCGGCCTAGATTGGTGAAACGAGTATGGAAATATGATTCTAACCGAAATAAGATATCAAATGCTTGTAAAATGGTGAAAACGAGTATAAACGAGTTATTTTGAACCAAAATATGGTATAATATAATCGTATAATGATGAAAACAAGTTTCAACATTTAAATGGGGGTAGAACCGTAAAAATGAGTATAGACGAGTTATTCTAACCGAAATATGGTTAGGATGTGCGTAGATCGGTGAAAACGAGTATAGATTATTGATTCTAATCAAAAATTGGTATAAAAGAGGCATAGATTTGTTAAAACGAGTATTGAATTGTGATACAATCGAAATAAGGTATCAAATGCTCAAAGAATAATGAAAATGAGTATAAATGAGTGGTTCTAATCGAAATATGGTATAGAATGAGCGTAGAAAGCTGAAAGCATGTTTAGATCAGTAATTCTAACCAAAATATAGTATAAAATGGACGTAGAATAGTGAAAGCGAGTATAGATGAATGATTCTAACTAAAATATGACAAAAAATGAGCGTAGAATTGTTAAAACGAGTATAGATAGGTGATTCTAACCGATATATGATATAGAATAGGCCATAGATCGATAAAAACGAGTAGATGGGTGACTCTAACCGAAATTATTGTATAGAATAAGCTTATAATGGTAAAAATATGTATAAATAGGCGATTCTAACAGAAATATGGAATAAATGAATGTAGAATGATAAAAACGAGTATGGACGGGTGATTCTAACCGAAATATGGTATAAAATAATTGTATAATGGTAAAAATGAGCATCTAGTGATTCTAACCAAAATTATGGTGTATAATGGATATAGATGGTGAAAAAAAAAGTATATTCGTGTGATTCTAACTGAAATATGGTATATAACTGACATAAATTGGTAAAACGAGTATAGAAATATGACGCTAACCGAAAAAGGTATCAAATGCTCATAAAATGGTAAAAACGAGTAGAGATGGGTGATTCTAATTGAAATATGATATATAATGAGCGTAGAATGGTTAAAACGAGTATCGATAGGTGATTCTGACCAAAATATGGTGTAGAATAGGCATAGATTGATAAAATTAGTATAGATGGAAGATTCTAACCGAAATTATGGGATAGAATGAGCTTAGATTGGTGAAAACGTGTTTAGATCGGTGATTCCGACATAAATATGGTATAAAACGGACGTAGAATGGTGAAAACGAGTATAAATAGTTGTGAAATATGATATAGAATGAGCGTAGAATGGTTAAAATGAATATAGATAGATGATTCTAACCAAAATGTGGTATAAAGTATAATGGTGAAAACGAGCATCTAGTGGTTCTAACCAAAATTATGGTGTAGAATGGGTGTAGAATAGTAAAAACAAATATAGATGTGTGATTCTAACCGAAATATGGTATATAACTAGCCTAGGTTAGTAAAAACGAGTATAGACATATGATTCTAATCAAAATATGGTATATAACTGACCTAGGTTAGTAAAATGAGTATAGAAATATGATTCTAACCGAAATAAGGTATTAAATGCTCGTAAAATGGGGGAAAACAAGTATAAGCGAGTGATTCGAACTAAAACATGGTATAATATGATCATAGAATGATTAAAACGAGTCTAGATCATTGATTCTAATCGAAAAATATTGTAAAGAATCGTGAAAACGAGTATAGACGTATGATTCAAACCGAAATATGGATTAGAAATGTGCTTAGATTGGTGAAAATGAGTATAGATAGGTAATTATAATCGAAATAAGGTATAAAAGTGGCATATTTTTGTGGAAAATGAGTATTAAAATATAATTATAATCAAAATAAGGTATCAAATGCTCATAGAATGGTAAAAACGAGTACTAATGAGTGGTTTTAATAGAAATATGGTATAAAATGAGCGTAGAATGCTGAAGACGTGTTTAGATCGGTGATTCTAAATAAAATATGGTATAAAAAGGACGTAGAACAGTGAAAACGATTATAGATGGGTGATTCTAACTGAAATATGACATAGAATGAGAGTAGAATGGTTAAAATAAGTATAGATAGGTGATTCTAACTGAAATATGGTATAGAATAGGCCATAGATTGAAGAAAATGAGTATATATGGGTAATTATAACCGAAATTATTATGTAAAATAAGCTTATAAAGGTGAAAATAAGTATAAATAAGCGATTCTAACAAAAATATGGAATAAATGAACGTAGAATGATATAAACGAGTATGGACTGGTGATTCTAACCAAAATATGGTATAAAAAAAGTGTATAATGGTAAAAATGAGCATCTAGTGATTCTAACCAAAATTATGTTGTAGAATGGGCGTAGATGGTGAAAACAAGTATAGACGTATGATTCTAACCGAAATATAGTATATAACCAGCCTAGATTGGTGAAATGAGTATGAAAATGTGATTCTAACTGAAATAAGGTATCAAATGCTTGTAAAATGGTGAAAACGAGTATAAACGAGTTATTTCGAACCGAAACATGGTATAATATGATCGTATAATGATGAAAACAAGTTTAGAACTTTGATTCTAATCGAAATATGGAATAAAATGGGGTAGAACCGTAAAAACAAGTATAGACAAGTTATTCTAACTGAAATATGGTTAGATGTACGTAGATCAGTAAAATGATTGATTCTAATCAAAATTTGGTGTAAATGTAGCATTGATTTGTGAAAACGAGTATTAAAAAATGATACAATCGTAATAAGGTATCAAATGCTCTAAGAATAATGAAAACGAGTATAAATGAGTGGTTCTAATCAAAATATGGTATAGAATGAGAGTAGAAAGCTGAAAATATATTTAGATCGATAATTTTAACAAAAATATGATATAAAACGGATGTAGAATGGTGAAAGCGAGTATAGATGGATGATTCTAACTGAATATGACAAAGAATGACCGCAGAATAGTTAAAACGAGTATAGATGGGTGATTCTAAACGATATATGGTGTAGAATAGGCCATAGATCGATAAAAATGAGTATAGATTGGTGACTCTAAGCAAATTTTTGTATAGATTGAGCTTATAATGGTAAAAACATGTATAAATAGGCGATTCTAACAGCTATATGGAATAAATGAACGTAGAATGATAAAAATGAGTATGGATGGGTGATTCTAACCAAAATATGGTATAAAATAAGTGTATAATGGTAAAAATTAGCAATTTGTGATTATAACCAAAATTATGGTATAAAATGGGCGTAGATGGTGAAAACGAGTATATTCATGTTATTCTAACCGAAATATGATATATAATTGGCCTAATTTGGTAAAACGAGTATAGAAATATGACGCTAACCGAAATGAGGTGTCAAATGCTCATAAAATGGTAAAAACGAGTAGAGATGGGTGATTCTAATTGAAATATGATACATAATGAGCGTAAAATGGTTAAAACGAGTATCGATAGGTGATTTTGACCGAAATATGGTGTAGAATATGCATAAATTGATGAAACTAGTATAGATGGATGATTCTAACCGAAATTATTGGATAGAATAAGCTTAGATTGGTGAAAACGTGTTTAGATCGGTGATTCTGACCAAAATATAGTATAAAATAGACATAGATTGGTGAAAACGAGTATAGATGGTTGTGAAATATTATTTAGAATGAGCGTAGAATGGTTAAAACGAGTATGAATGGTTGATTATAACCAAAATATGGTATAAAACAAGTATAAAATGGTAAAAACGAGCATGTAGTGGTTCTAACCAAAATTATGGTGTAGAATGGTGAAAACGAGTATAGACGTGTGATTCTAACCGAAATATGGTATATAACTGGCCTTAGTTAGTGAAACGAGTATAGAAATATGATTCTAACCAAAATAAGGTATTAAATGCTCGTAAAATAGGGAAAACGAGTATAAGCGAATAATTCGAACTGGAATATAGTATAATATGATCGTAGAATAATGAAAACGAGTAGAGATTATTGATTTTGATTGAAAAATATTATATAAAACAGGGATAGAATCATGAAAATGAGTATAGAAGAGTGATTCAAACCGAAATATGGATTAGAATGTGTGTAGATTCATGAAAATAAGTATAGATAGGTGATTGTAATCGAAATAAGGTTTAAAAGTGGCATAGATTTGTGGAAAATGAGTATTAAAATATGATTATAATCAAAATAAGGTATCAAATGCTCGTAGAATGGTAAAAAACGGGTACTAATGAGTGGTTTTAATAGAAATATGGTATAAAATGAGCGTAGAATACTGAAAACCTATTTAGATCGGTGATTCTAAATAAAATATAGTATAAAAGGGACGTAGAACAGTGAAAACGATTATAGATGGGTGATTATAACTGAAATATGACATAAAATGAGCGTAGAATAGTTAAAGTGAGTATATATGGGTAATTCTAACCGAAATATGGTATAGAATAGGCCATGGATTGATGAAACTGAGTATATATGGGTGATTCTAAATAAATTTATTGTATAGAATGAGCTTATAAAGTTGAAAACAAGTATAAATAGGCGATTTTAACCAAAATATAGAATAAATGAACGTAGAATAATAATAACGAGTATGGACGGGTGATTCTAACCAAAATGTGGTATAAAATAAGTATATAATGGTAAAAATGAGCATCTAGTGATTTTGACCAAAATTATGCTGTAGAATATGTGTAGATGGTGAAAACGAGAATAGACATGTGATTCTAACCGAAATATAGTATATTATCGGCCTAGATAGGTGAAACTAGTATGAAAATATGATTCTAACTGAAATAAGGTATCAGATACGCATAAAATAGTGAAAACGAGTATAAACGAGTTTTTTCGAACCGTAACATGGTATAATATGATCGTATAATGATAAAAACAAGTTTAGACCTTTGATTCTAATCGAAATATGGTATAAAATGGGGGAAGAATCTTGAAAACGAGTATAGACGAGCTATTCTAATCGAAATATGGTTAGGATATGCGTAGATCGGTGAAAACGAGTATAGATGATTAATTCTAATTAAAATTTGGTGTAAAAGCGGCATAGATTTGTGGAAACGAGTATTGAAATGTGATACAATCGAAATAAGGTATCAAATCCTCAAAGAATAATGAAAACGAGTATAAATGAGTGGTTCTAATCTAAATATGGTATAGAATGAGCGTAGAAAGCTAAAAATATATTTAGATCGGTAATTCTAACCAAAATATGGTATAAAACGGACGTATAATGGTAAAATCGAGTATAGATAGATAATTCTAACTGAAATATATAGATGGATGATTCTAACTGAAATATGACAAAGAATAAGCGTAGAATGGTTACGAGTATAGATGGGTGATTTCTAAGTGATATATGGTGTAGAATAGGCCATAGATCGATAAAAATGAGTATAGATGGGTGACTCTAACCAAAATTATTGTATAGAATGAGCATATAATGGTGAAAACATGTATAAATTAGCGATTCTAACAGAAATATGGAATAAATGAACATAAAATAATAAAAACAAGTATGGACGAATTATTCTAACGAAAATATGGTATAAATTAAGTGTATAATGGTTAAAATGAACATCCAGTAATTTTAACCAAAATTATGGTGTAGAATGGGCGTAGATGGTGAAAATGAGTATATTCGTGTGATTCGAACCGAAATATGGTATATAATTGGTTGGTGAAACGAGTTTAGAAATGTGACGCTAACCGAAATGAGGTATCAAATGCTCGTAAAATGGTAAAAACGAGTAGAGATAGGTGATTCTAATTGAAATATGATATATAATGAGCGTAGAGTAGTTAAAACGAGTATCGATAGGTGATTCTGACCAAAATATGGTGTATAATAGGCATAGATTGATAAAAACTAGTATAGATGTGTGATTCGAACAGAAATTATGGGATAGAATGAGCTTAGATTTATGAAAACGTGTTTAGATCGGTGATTCTGACCAAAATATGGTATAAAACGGACGTAGATTGGTGAAAACGAGTATAAATAGTTGTGAAATATGATTTAGAATGAGCATATAATGATTAAAACGAGTATGCATGGATGACTCTAACCAAAATATGGTATAAAATAAGTGTATAATGGTAAAAATGAGCATCTAGTGGTTCTAACCAAAATTATGGTATAAAATAGTGAAAACGAGCATAGACGTGTGATTCTCACAAAAATATGATATATAACTGGCCTAGGTTAGTGAAACGAGTATAGAAATATGATTCTAACTGAAATAAGGTATTAAATGCTCTTAAAATAGGAAAAACAAGTATAAGTGAGTGATTCGAACTGAAACATGGTATAATATGATCATAGAATAATGAAAACGAGTCTAGATCATTGATTCTAATTGAAAAATATTGTATAAAACCAGGGTAGAATCATGAAAACGAGTATAGAAGAGTGATTCAAACCAAAATATAGATTAGAATGTCATAGATTGGTTGAAATGAGTATAGATGGGTTATTGTAATCGAAATAAGGTATAAAGTGGCATAGATTTATGGAAAACTAGTATTAAAATGTGATTATAATCGAAATAAGGTATCAAATTCTTGTAGAATAGAAAAAATGAGTACTAAAGGGTGGTTCTAATAGAAATATGGTATAAATGATCGTAGAATGCTGAAAACGTATTTAAATCGGTGATTCTAAATAAAATATGGTATAAAAGGGACATAGAACAGTGAAAACGATTATAGATGGGTGATTCTAACTGAAATATGACATAGAATGAGCGCAGAATAGTTAAAACGAGTATAGATGGATAATTCTAACTGAAATATGGTGTAGAATATGCCATAGATTGGTGAAAACGAGTATATATGGGTGATTCTAACCAAAATTATTGTATAGAATGAGCTTATAAAGGTGAAAAACAAGTATAAATAGGTGATTCTAACCGAAATATGGAATAAATGAACATAGAATGATAAAAACGAGTATGGACGGGTGATTCTAACCAAAATATGGTATAAAATAAGTGTATAATGGTAAAACCGAGCATCTAGTGATTCTAACCGAAATTATATTGTATAATAGGCTTAGATGGTAAAAAAGAGTATAGACGTGTGATTCTAACCAAAATATAGTATATTATCGGCCTAGATTGGTAAAACTAGAATGGAAATATGATTCTAACCGAAAATAGGAATCAAATGCGCATAAAATGGTGAAAATGAGTTATTTTGAACCGAAATATGGTATAATATGATCGTATAATGATGAAAACAAGTTTGGACCTTTAATTCTAATCGAAATATGGTATAAAACAGGGGTAGAACCATAAAAATGTGTATAGACGAGTTATTCTAACCCAAATATGGTTAGGATATGCGTAGATCAGTGAAAACGGGTATAGATGATTGATTCTTATCAAAATTTGGTATAAAAGTTGTATAGATTTGTGAAAATGAGTTTTAAAATATGATACAATCGAAATAAGGCATCAAATGCTCAAAGAATAATGAAAACGAGTATAAATGAGTGTTTTAATTGAAATATGATATAAAATGAGCATAGAAAGCTGAAAAAGTGTTTAGATTAGTAATTCTAACCAAATATGGTATAAAACGGACGTAGAATGGTGAAAGCGGGTATAGATGGATGATTCTAATTGAAATATGACAAAAATGAGCATAGAATGGTTAAAACGAGTATAGATGGGTGATTTTAACTGATATATGGTGTAGAATTGGCTATAAATCGATAAAAATGAGTATAGATGGGTGACTCTAGCCGAAATTATTGTATAGAATGAGCTTATAATGGTAAAAACATGTATAAATTTATGATTCTAACAGAAATATGGAATAAATGAATGTAAAATAATAAAAATGAGTATGGACGGATTATTCTAACGAAAATATGGTATAAAACAAGTGTATAATGGTAAAAATGAGCATCTAGTGATTCTAACTAAAATTATGGTGTAGAATGGGCTTAGATGTAAAATTGAGTATATTCGTATGATTCTAACCAAAATATGGTATATAACTGGTTGGTGAAACGAGTATAGAAATGTGACGATTACCGAAATAAGGTATCAAATGCTCGTAAAATGGTGAAAACGAGTAGAGATGGGTGATTCTAATTTAAATATAATATATAATGAGCGTAGAATGGTTTAAAACGAGTATCGATAGGTAATTCTGACCAAATATGGTGTAGAATAGGCATAGATTGATGAAAACTAGTATATATGGATAATTCTAACCAAAATTATGGGATAGAATGAGTTTAGATTGGTGAAAACATGTTTAGATAAGTGATTCTGACAAAAATATGGTATAAAATGGACCTAGAATGGTAAAAACGAGTATAGATGGTTGTGAAATATGATATTGAATGAGAGTATAATGGTTAAAATGAGTATGAATGGATGATTCTAACCAAAATATGGTATAAAATAATTATATAATGGTAAAAGCCATTTAGTAGTTCTAACTGAAATTATGGTATAGAATGGGTGTAGAATGGTAAAAACAAGTATAGACGTGTGATTCTAACCAAAATATGGTATATAACTTGCCTAGATTAGTGAAACAAGTACATAAATATGATTCTAACCGAAATAAGGTATTAAATGCTCGTAGAATAGAAAAAATGAGTATAAGCGAGTGATTCGAACTGAAATATGGTATAATATGATCGTAGAATGATAAAAATGAGTCTAGATCATTAATTCTAATCAAAAAATAATGTATAAACTAGGGGTAGAATCGTGAAAACAAGTATAGATGAGTGATTCAAACCAAAATTTGAATTAGAATGTGCGTAGATTGGTTAAAATGAGTACAGATGGGTAATTATAATCGAAATAAGGTATAAAAGTAGCATAGATTTGTGTAAAACGAGTATTAAAATGTGATTATAATTGAAATAATGTATCAAATGCTCCTAGAATGGTAAAAACGAGTACTAATGAGTGGTTCTAATAGAAATATAGTATAAAATAAGTATAGAATGTTGAAAACATGTTTAGATCGGTGATTCTAAATAAAATATGGTTTAAAAGGGAAGTAGAACAGTGAAAACGATTATAGATGGGTAATTCTAACTAAAATATGACATAGAATGAGCGTTGAATGGTTAAAACGAGTATAGATAGGTGATTCTAACCGAAATATGATGTAGAATAGGCCATAGATTGATGAAAATGAGTATATATGGGTGATTCTAACCAAAATTATTGTATAAAATGAGCTTATAAAGGTGAAAACAAGTATAAATAGGCGATTATAACCGAAATATGGAATAAATGAACATAGAATGATAAAAACGAGTATGGACGGGTGATTCTAACCAAAATGTGGTATAAAAAAGTGTATAATGGTAAAAACAAGCATGTAGTGATTCTAACCGAAATTATGTTGTAGAATAGGTGTAGATGGTGTAAACGAGTATAAATGTGTGATTCTAACCGAAATATAGTATATAACCGGCCTAGATTGGTAAAACGAGTATGGAAATATGATTCTAACCGAAATAAGATATCAAATGCTTGTAAAATAGTGAAAACGAGTATAAACGAGTTATTTCGAACCGAAACATGTGATATGATCGTATAATGATGAAAATAATTTTAGATATTTGATTCTAATCAAAATATGGTATAAAACATGTGTAGAACCGTAAAAATGAGTATAGACGAGTTATTATAACCGAAATATGGTTAAGATGTGCATAGATCGGTAAAAATGAGTATAGATGATTGATTGTAATCAAAATTTGGTGTAAAAGTGGCATAGATTTATGAAAACGAGTATTAAAATATGATACAATCAAAATAAGGTATTAAATGCTCAAAGAATAATAAAAATGAGTATAAATGATTAGTTTTAATCGAAATATGGTATATAATGAGCGTAGAAAGCTGAAAACATGTTTAGATCGGTAATTCAAACCAAAATATGGTATAAAACGGACGTAGAATGGTGAAAGCGAGTATAGATGGATGATTCTAACTAAAATATGACAAAAAATGAGAGTAGAATGGTTAAAACGAGTATAGATGGATGATTCTAATCGATAAATGGTGTAGATTAGGCCATAGATCGATGAAAACCAGTATAGATGGGTGACTCTAACCAAAAATTTTGTATAGAATGAGCTTGAGGGTGTGCTTTATACACTTGTGTATGTCATGAGCTTGTGGGTATGATGTGTACACTTGTGTGCACAAGTTGGTGTGATGCAGTGAGTGAGTAGTGTATGAGAGAAAGAGAGGGTGCTCGGGTTATCATTAGAGGTAACAACAGATGCAATATTGGCAACTGCATTTTTGTAGGGTATTAGGGGCCTATATAGGCATGTAGCTGATTGGTATCAAACTTGAATATTTGGGTGTGTGTCGTGTGTGCTTAGGTTAAGGGGCTCATGTAACTGTGAAGAGGATCAGTAACAGTGAGCAAGGGGGAGCTTGAGCACAGTAGGAAACCAACAGCAGTAGCAACTGCATGTTAGTGTTGCAATGCAACACATGTAGGGAAGGTTGACAATTAGTGTATTGGAGTTGGAACAATTAGTGTATTGGAGTTGGAGGTTTTGGTGTTGGTGTGTATTAGTGATACTAAGGTGGTGTTGGATGTAAAGAGTTAGGAGATGGGATATGATATCAGTTAGTATGTGGGTAGTAGGTATACTTAAGGGAAGTGCATTGGTGCTTAGGTATTAGATGAGTTGTGCACTGAGAGAGGGGTGAAAGAAACTTGAGGTTGCAGGCATCAGAAGTATTGGTGAAACTCTTAGCAATTACAAACAAGCAAGCATGCATCAACTGAGAAAACAACAAGAGGAGGACTGGTGCAAATTGCAGCAGTGTGGTAACAACAAGGAACCTGTGTGAGCTCAGGTTCAGCTCTTGTTAATTGCAGTAAAGGGAATGAATGCTTACAGTAGTTCCCTTGTGCACAGATCTGAGATAGATGCAGGTAGTGGGAACACAACAGTTAAGATACATGGCAGTGCATTGAGTGTTAGTGTGATAGGGTATCAGTGAGATGAGAGGGGAAGCTATCTTGAAGTATCATGTTATTAAGTTGTAAGCGATATTTTGAGATATAATTAGTATTGAGCATCAATCTTGTGGGTGATACCAAATTTAGCATGTTAAGTTATTAGAAGGAGGAATACTTGAGTATCAGTGATACCTAGGTAAGTGAGATAGTGTAAGGTATTGGTAAGGTGTTGGGTTTGATATTAAGTTAGAGTGTCAGATACCAAGTAAGGTATTTAGATACTATATGAATATATAGTTAAAGCATATATTTGATACCCACAAGTTAGTTATGGTCAAGGTAATTGGGACTAGTTAAGGTAATGGCTTCACCTTGAAGCAGTAGTAGTTAGGTAGATAAGTAATAACCTAAATACTATGAGTTAGAGTTATATTAGAGTTATATATAGTATACATGATATATAATAATCTTGGCTAGTATCAACCTATAAGCTAGGTATGGACTAGTTTGACTAGCATGACCTAGAAATGGCCTAGAAATCATACTTTAACTCATTTTAGCTTATTTATCACTTCATTACACCAAATGACATAGAATTTCATATATAGGTCTGTGTGACACCAGTTCGGATACCGAGTCGTACCATTTTCTAAGGACCACAGACGAGTACATTCTCTAATAATTTTTATTATATAATATTTACTATGATTCATGTACTTAGTGATGTTCTATTTGATTCCTGATATGATGGTACACAGAATAGTATAGTTGGATCCTCAGTCAAGAGATGTTACCTTCATATTGTGCATGGTTATCATATTGGTACAGTATTGTGATTCGTATATTATGACGTATCCTGATTTGGATCCTTGTATTAGTCGGGGTGGGGAAGTACTAGCTAGATGTATGATCATACTCTTACTGTGCATGAGCAAGTATTATGAGTGTTAATCATACACTTCACGTATGATTAACCTGGCCCTATCATATTGTGCAAGTTTCTAAGCCGATTACATATCAACACTAATACTTCAAAGCATGTAGTTAGTATAGTTCATGCATGTCTATTTCATTTTTACTGAGATGTTCTCTATTGCTCTGTCTATTTATTTCTCTGACATATAGTCGTGTATTCCTATTTCTTATACTGCTCTTTACCTGCCATGTCATATAGTTGTGTTTATCTATTTCCCATATTGATAATGTTAGTTAAGATTCAGTTATTTATTATCATCTTGTATTACACTCACTATTACTGTTTTATAGTCTTTGTCATTTAATTAGAACTGCTGTTAGAGGTGTGCTCGTTCCATCCTGACTGGATATATTTTTCAGACGATGACTTATAGGACTGGAGTCCAACGTATTACGGACCACAGGAGGGAGTGGCAACCATGGGCCCTGACATTCAGGAGTGATTACCGGGAGGAATAGCCGGTGTCACTAGATATCTTAGTTTTATTTGCTTAGCTTATATATATTGGATATGTCTCCAGCTTAGACATTTGGCTTGTTATATATATTTGAGACTCATTGTGCTTTGTTGATAGACTATTTAGACTTGAATTTGGTTGTAGTTGTGACTTTATTTTTTCGTTCTTTTATTTGATATCGTGACATTATCTTCCTCTAGTTTTATTGTGATTAAGTATTGATTTTTATATCATTATCATCTTGTCCTTCGTATAGAGTTGAGCATTGACATATTTATATATTATTGTGTAAGATGATTAAATGATTAGATAGTATTGTTGACCTAGACAGCGTTATACCGTCGATGCTGTGGCGTAGGCTAGACGTACCCATGTACTCGTGCGCTCACACCGGGTGCGGGTTGTGACACATTTTTGTGGTGGCCCATGCAGGTCAGGCTTCATAATTAGTGCGATATCGTAGTAGTGCAACGGCTTAGTTGTACTAATGTGAGCCTGTGATAGGATATAGGATACTAGGATGAAAGAGAGAATACTCAAACACAACTAGAAAACTTCCAATCTATTAATTTTGCTAACTTTATTCATTCTGAATATTGTTTCTTTGAATATTGTTGTCCTTCTTTAATGATATCGTATTTTGTGTCTTATTGACTTCTTTTGTTTTGATCTGTCTTTAGGATATCGCCGAAGACTAAGTCGCAACGTTCTGGAGCAGCTTCTGTGAGGTCGGTTACTTCTCTACCTCCGGTGCGGGCAGCAGCTGGTACTGTTCTGCATCCTCTAGTTCAGAGGGCTGCCTCACCAGTTAAGGTAGGATTTTTAGCAGCTTTTGGGGGTCCTCCTCTCCTACCTTTCCAGAGGGCTAACCCGGTTGTTTCGGAGAACCTTCCTCCCCAACAACAGTATCCTTTTCCTGGAGGTGTGCATGTTGATAGGGCACAAATTTTTTTCTTTGATCCATGGCATGGTGGATGCCTAGAGAATCTCGACGGAGACCCATCATGTTCAGGCTAACGTGTAGAGGGTGTTGGAGGAGGCGCACCGAGTTCAGACCGTCGTGTTGAGAGAGGGCATAGAGAATGCCCATCAGGTGGCCCTATAGGAAGTGGAGAGGGTTGCCCAGTAGCATCCTGGTCAGCCGCTGCAGCAGAGGCAAGGCACCATAGTAGATTTTAAGTAAATGCTGCCTAGATATTTCAAGGGCACAAAAGGGATACTCTATGCAGATAATTGGCTAGAGGATATGAGAGGATCTTACGGTTGGTGCAGATCCCGGAGAACTTACAGGTTGAGGCGACCGGTAACCAGTTATTTGATATTGCCCTTACATGGTATCGCACAAAGCCGAGGATTGTCATGCTGGATTGACTTGGAAAACTTTCAAAGAGATTTTCAATGAGAAGTTCTTTCCCGATGTGGCCTGGAAGCTTTGGATAGTCAGTTTCATGACTTAGTCCAAGGAAGCATGTCGGTCAACGAGTATGCCACAGAGTTCTACCGATTGGGCCATTTTGCGGAGTCCATGGTTCAGAAACAAAGAGATTGAGCCCGAAAGTTCAGGAAGTGTCTGATCAGAGAAATAAAGTCACCCATCTCTGGGCGCCGTACTGCGATATTTGAGGATATCTTAGTGGATGCTCAGATAACAGAGGATGACTTGGACCTCAGGCCCAAGAGAGGCATAAATGTTTTGGGTGGTGCTGGTAGCAGTGCGGGATCGACAAAGCATCTCTATGTTCAGAAGGTAGTTCCTCTGCCCTAGCTGGAGTACCACCCACCAGCTAGAGTACCAGTTCAGCAGGTTCAGCAGCAGCCTCCGACACAGACTCAGCAGGCTACCATCTGTCATATCTGCAAGAAGCCAGGTCACCTTTGGGAGAGCTATAGGAAGAGGCTAGGACTATGTTTGTACTGTGGCATTGCAGGACATAAAGTGAGGGATTGTCCCATAGCCGACCCAGCTCAATGTGCAGCCCCAGACCATAGGGGTCCAGCTAGGCCACCTGTGCCACAATATCATGCTCGGCACCAAACGAGGGAGATACCCCAGTAGGGCAGGGCTTTTGCGATGATAGTAGAGGAGGCCGATGCTATAGGTGATGGATTAGCATATTTTGTCCTATTCTGTTCTGTTCCTTTCCTTTCCATCTATTATTTTGTGTGCTTTATTAGTACCATATAGATTATTTTTGTTGTAGAAGCATAAAAAGTGCACCTCAGACAAATGGCGCATTTCCTACAAAAAGATCTAACAAGCAGAAAATGGTGCACTTTCTACTTGTTCCAGAAGAAAGATGCATAATTTTCTTACTATGGCGTACTTTCTATTATTTTTAGAGGATGGCGCACTATTCAGAGAGCAGAAAGTGGCACACTTTCTTAATGTTACTAAAGTTGGAGCATAAACAATCGTCTCTCTCTCAAGTATTTAATGCAGCAGACTGACAATTGACATATGTAGAAACCGAAGAGTCAAAAGTCATCATTACAGCGGAGCGGCGGCACGCAGACCCAGGTTGTCGTTTAGTGAGTCAGCCACAATGCAAATCCTTCAAAACTGTGCCACTGTGTCATTCTCTTCAAAAGTGCACCTCAGTGCCAATCTCTTCAAAAGTGCGCCGTAGTGCCACTCCTTCAGAAATGCGCCGATGTGCCATTTTCTTCAAAAGTGCGCCACTGTGCCATTTTCTTCAAAAATGTGCCACTATGCCATTTTCTTCAAAAGTGCGCCACAGTGCCATCTCTTCAAAAAGTGCGCCGCAGTGCCACTCCTTTAAAAGTGTGCCATAATGCCACTTCTTCAAAAATGTGCCAGTCTCAGACGACTTCTAAAGTGCACATACTATCCACCAATAGTGAGCAGTTATCGGTACATGTCATACATGTCGTATTTCTCGTGAAAGGTGTACAAATAACTGTCCCCCACGACCTATGCTTTTCTCGTATAGGAAGCTACGTGTCAAGCAGGCAGCAAGT
Source organism: Iris macrosiphon (assembly GCA_036927795.1). Taxonomy (NCBI): domain Eukaryota; kingdom Viridiplantae; phylum Streptophyta; class Magnoliopsida; order Asparagales; family Iridaceae; genus Iris; species Iris macrosiphon. The sequence continues at coordinate 78,027,407 of JAYESA010000015.1, read as the reverse complement.
TGTACACCCACTCATACAGAACATGGGATGTTAATCCACCAAAAGTGCTCGCACAATGGTAAAACAATGTTGACTGTCCAAAGTGCACGCACATTCTCATAACCGCTCCTAACCACTATAAATACAGGTTCTTTGCAACCATTGGAAAAGGCCCCAGATTACGTAGATAGAGGAGCACATATACAGATAGAGAGAAAGAATCTAGAATTCTCTAAGTCTTTAAAATTCAAGAGTAGAGTGAAAGAAGTAGAAGCTTTTTCGTGCCTTTATGCCAAAGCTTTTATATTGTTCAACTCTCCAAGTTGTTTGCAGTAATCTTCAAGTCTTCGAAATTCAAGAGCAGAGTGAGAGAAATAGAAGCTTTTTTTGTGCCTTTGTGCCAAAACTTTTCAATTGTTCAACTCTCCAATTTTTTTGTAGCATTCCTTTCAGTTCTTCGTTGTCGTGTGCAGTTCTTCGTCAACGTATGCATTTCTTCATCGTCGAGTGGTCCAAGGAGTAAAGTGATCGTTTGCGTATCATATCTCTACAGCTATACTTCTCCAGAATTAATTGTACTTAGATTCCTATTTTAGGATCTTTTTTGTACTTTTCTTTCTTTTTAATAGTTTGTAAACACGAAAGTTTCGTATTAAAACTTTTTGTACCAAACAAAGATGGCGACTCTGCTGGGGACTTCTTTTTCCTCTGACGAGAAGGTGGTAGCTTAACTCGACACTGCTTCGGTCAGCTCGACGTAAAAGACCTTGGTTGTAAAGTTTGACCAACATGCATATGAAGAAATGCTCCATTTTGGGGGTAGTGCCCATCCCTCTTCAGTACTCAAGTCGAGAAAAACTTGCAAAGTATGGATGCCCAAGCCTCGTCATGCATATCCCAAAGTTGCAGCCAACAAGGGAAAGATCATTCTGATCGATGAGAGTTCCCCTGTCAATTCTGTTCAGATCAATGACATGGTGGATATTTCCCTTGCGTTTAACAAGGGATAAAAATTGTGCAACTCACATAATTTCAAGCAAAGAATGACCCCCACCCAAGCTTCTGAATCCCTTGAGTTAAACAAGGGATACAATTCACGTAACTCAGGAAATTTTGAGCAAAAGGTAAGCCACACCCAAGCTCCTCAGCCCGTGCATATTCACTGTAATATGCGAGGCAAGCAAGGCATGGATACTACTGTCCAAACCAACCAGCACACAAATGAAGTATTGGTCAGGGAGAATCATTCTCCTAACATCTTGATTATGCGCACTGTAGATGAAAAATTATGCGCCACTCGTGCGTCAGGCCAAGACCTTTGTGCAAAACTAAATGCACGTAGACAAACTGTGCCAACTTTGTCTGTATCACAGAATATGCGCCAAGATCATGCTGATTGTGCGCGTGTGCACAAGAAAACTATAAAGACAACTTCCTCTCCTCTCTGAAAGGAAAAAACTCGAGATATGACGAATCACTTACAAATCAAGCCAGCACATCACTCTACATACAAGGGACCAAAAATATGCACAAAAGATTTAATCTATCTTATGTAAAGATGCAGAGTCTGCCCTCTTCCTCCTCTTCTCTTTCCTCTTTCGATTTATGCAAGCTTATTGTATAAAAGCATAAAGAGAGGGAACCTTCTGACATTACAACGGTATTTTCTAATGAGCATCGGTGTAGTTGTCATAGAGTTATAATTGAATATTGTTGTGCATCAGGAAACAGTTTGTGTTTGACCGATTGACTTACACTATGTCTCCTAAGACTCAACGCACAAAGTAAGTTGACAACCAGGAGCACGATGATGCCGCTCTTTGACTCAACATATATGGCTTCGCATCTTCCCCGTGGTAGGAGACAACCAAGACAAAATTCCTCAAGAACACCCAGTCAAAGGAGATTTGACCAACTCGTCGATTCCTTTGAAGGAGTATAACCAGAATACTCATTCTCGAAGATAGGAGCTCGTTCATCACGAGAATCCCTATTCCTCATAATCCGAAGCTGGGGGTAACAATCCCCTCGATTCTGAAACTGACAGTGTAGACTCTAACTACACGGTTCTTTCTACCAATTCCTCTGTCATACACAGGGATGCTAGATTTTATGCCATCGCTGATGAACAAGACGCTTCTCCATCAGAAGCTACCGAATAATGCCTCAACTCATTGGAGGTCGCTTTCAGGGATATGCACACCATGATACAAAATATGCTTCAGATGATGATAGCCCAATATTCTGCTATACCAGCACCAGTCCAAGTGGCTTCATTCATACCTGCGCAGCCTACTCCTCAAACAACATCTTTGCAGGATAACACAAATTCAGAAGCGGTCATAAACCAAGAATCAGCTGCGCTAACTCTTAATCCTATTAATATTGGGGATGGATCTCTGCCGGTGATGATTCCTGTTCAACCAAGATCCTATCAGTAAGTCGTACTACTCAAACCAGAAGATCCTCTCGAAGCTATCCATGAGTTACGTGCACTGGTCGAAATTTTAAAGAACAAAGACCAACTTCGTAAGCTGGGGGTGGAACAGCCTTATCCTCCACATTGGGATAATATTTCGTTCCCTCCTAAATACAAGCCCCAATCGATAGTCTTGTTTGAAGGCAGGACATCACCGAGATAATATATCAACTACTTCAATATGATGATGACTCATCTGCAAAAAGAGGATGCTCTCCTTACCAGATTATTCATAGGATGCTTGACCGACATAGCCTACGATTGATATCGTAGTTTACCTGATAACTACATATCCTTGTTTTATGACATGAAATATCTTTTTCTCCCACGATTCTATGAGGGAGGCATGGATATGACAATGTCTTCGCTCATCGATATCAAACAAAAGGAGAAGGAATTCGCTCGTGAATTTGTTGAGCGTTTTAGGCAGGCAACTCTGAAGTTACCCTCCGGTATTCCAAACTCCGAATTTATTGATACCTGCAAAAAGAACCTACTACCTATAGTAGGGCTCTGGATAGGTCCAACTCAATTTCAAGACTGGACGACGTTCATCATCGGGGCCGAAGCTGCTTAAGATAATACAAAAATGGAACGCAATTTAGGGTTACAAATGACCAATGCTGAAGGAAAGTGTCCCTCCAATAGTGCAAATAATTGCAACAACAAAGGAAATAAGACCTTGGCGATAAATCTGTCAAAGTGACCCACCACTCCTCCAGCACAAAATCCTCCAGAGTCATTCAGGCCTAAGGAAGAATATTCCTTTGACGAGAGCAATATCCCTAGCATTTTTGAATGCTTGATAAAAAGCAACAAGTTGTAGTTGCCTGATATCAAGCGACCAAATGAGGTTGGTAAAACAGACAACCCGAAGTACTGCCTGTACCACCGATACATAAGTCATCCTACCAAGGCTTGTTATGTCTTAAAAAGGAAGATACAGCAGTTAATAGATGCTAAAACTATCACCCTTCACAATGAAGAAAAGATAGTCACTGCCAATATAGTGTCTCTTCAATTCAGTAACTTTTCAACACAAGAAGTCCCGAACGGCATCATCCCAATACCTCGAGCTACGATAGAAGTGGTAAATCTTTCGTCGTCTAGGAGTCAAACAGAGGAATCGGTGCCTCTTACCATAGATTATGGCAAGATTATGTGGATTCATCCTGATCTGCTGTCAGATTGGGACCAGGGAGTAGCATCTTCTAACTCAATATCTAAGAAGGGTAAGAAATATAAAGCATGCAATATAATTTCTACAGCTCCTCATTCAGACAGAGATCAAGATGTAAACCCCCCACCCAAAAATAGGTATCTTGTGTGTATTTTATATTTCTTGTATTTGTTTTAGATTATTTTTCTTAATCAAATAAAATTCAATAAATTTATTAGGACACTCCACCATGGTTTGGACATTAATAATATAGGATGACCCCAAATTCTGTATCTCCCTTCATAGGAAGTAGCCTACACAGGAGACACTATTTGTAGGATCTTTTCGTGGCACAGAAATTCGACCCCTTGGTGTTAGTATGACATTAATGTAACGACCATAGATTAATGGTTAAATATTTAGATATTATATATATAATTTATTTGTGGTTATTTTTTAATCCCAACTTCCTACAAATTAGCATCCCAAAATTCCCCCTGCCAAGTTAGGTATTTTTTCTTTTTATAGATTTATATATTATTTATTATTAAACTATTTTGTGGATAACCATTTAAGTAATTACTTAGTTAATTAGATAATACAATTGTTTAATCTTTTATAACTAGATAAATATCTAATTATTAATTATAAAATATTTTATAAAATATTTGGGGTGTAGTATTTTGTTAAAGCTGTACAAAATAAATTTTTAGAATTTATTTTGTGTGCAAATATTATTTTTAGATTTTCATAGCCTCATTTCTATATGTGAATATAAATAAATAAATGTATAGTTATTAATAGTAATAATAATAATAATAATAATAATAATAATAATAATAATAGCAATAATAGTAATAATGATAATAATAATAATATTAATAATAATAATAATAATCTAAAACTATTCCTAGTAATAATAAAAAGAAAAGAAAAATAATAATAATAAACAAAATCTAACTAAAACCAAACAAACTTCTTAACCTATTCCTATTACTAACCCCTCCCCCCAAGCAGCCAACTCCCCCACCCCTGAACGCGCGGCCCAGGCTCTCCCCCCCCCTCTCTCTCTAATATATATATATATATATATATATATATATATATATATATATATATATATATATATATACACACACATACACACACACATATACCATATAAACCCAACTCAAAACCCTAATCCTAGACCTCGACCCAGCCCGGCGACCGTCGACCTCCGGCCGACCTCGACGCCACCGCCCCCGCAATGTCGCCGCCGCCGCCGCCCGCGCCGTCCGCGTGTGCGCGCGCATGCGTACATCCAGTTTTGGACCCATCTTCACGGTATGTTATCTCCCTCATCTGTGATCATTTTCACATGCGGTTTGTTCGTATACGTCCACAACCTAACCCTCTAAGGTTTTCATTCAAGCGGCACGAGTTTTCGTGTTCCAAATTGGTCGAAAAATTGACTGGAAAATGACCGAAAAATTGACCAAAAGAGTTCAGAATTTCGAATCCAAAATCCCATGTTCACACCCAATTTGCCATCAAACTATTTAATATTTTCGAAAACTAATTAAATGGTTTTTCTTCTCCATATAACCGAGAATTTTTTTGTTCTTTTAGTTTTTATTAATTTGTTCTATGTGTAAAATTATTCAACCTCCAAATTGACCAAAAACTTATTTTTAAAATATTAGAAAATTATGATACGGAGCGCGCCCCGCCAAACGGGATCACCTCGTCGCGTACCAATTACACTGAAAGGCGCGTATGGTATATCTGGATGTGTGGGCTTTCGCGGAAACTAATTTGGATGTGTGTGCGCGTCAGAATTAACATGTATCCGTAAAAAGTCCCCGTATCGCGACTTTTGTAAAATACCACACCATTTAGTGTATGCTCGTCAGAATGCGACAAAACTTGTGCCAATGGATTCGTGGTAACATACTTGTCCTGTGACTCAAGTTTCACGCGATTCTGAGACAGTTGATCAAGGCACCTATTTGCGGGCCCCATGGTTGACTTTTTGGGAGAATTTGTGTTCGGCTCACCGGAATCTAAAATTGGACATACCGTTGAGTTCGTATTGACGTTTAGAATTTGTTTGACATATAATTTGTCCCATTTAGAGACCTTTACCTCTGGCACACTTTTCGGTGCAAAGTGGCCCACATGTGGACCCGCTTTGACCCGAAATTACTGTTTTGCCCCTGTGTCCAAATTGGATGAAAGGATAATGTTTTCTAGCTATCTTACTTATTCTGGGAACGTTGGTGATGTTTATTTCAGCATCCGGGGACGTTCATTCTGATGCCATAGTTTCTGATCCGTTGTGCCTGCATCTTGACACTTACACTTTGCAGCTTTCTTGTCAGGCAAGATACCTTGCCAAATTGCTTATAGTACTTTGCATGCTTATTATATTTTTATATATTTATTGCATGTGTGTTTTCTTTCCGTCATAATTATATACTATATATATGTTGACACACACTAGACACATAGTATCATGGGAGGAGAGGACAATCAGTAGGCGTATGGGCTATAACCACTCTGGTAAACCGTAGTAACTAGCACGTACTATGGTAGTCGTGTCCGATGGTCGCTACCCTCGCGGTATGTCAGCTGATGGTATCACGATGGTCGCTACCCTCGCGGTATGACGGCTGATGATATCCCTGACGTGTGTGTGAATTATGAGATTAGATAGAGTAGCCTACCCATGCCCATACATCGAAAAGTTGTCCTCATTATGCATTCATATAGATTGTCTTGTACAGCGTACTTATATATTTTCTACCTATTATGCATGTTTACTGTATTCAAATTGGCATGCTTCTATGTATCTTGTTACGTCCCTCTGAGGACCTGGTCCCTTTCCAGGTATAGACGATCTTGACTATTCGCAGGAGCACGGATCATGACTTGCTACTTATCTCTTTTGAGGAGGTCTTCTCTTCGAGTCTCATTGTTCATTAGATGTTCTTATATGATTTTTCTTATATTCTAGTTTGACAGTGGATATGTTTACACTCGACTATCATTCTTTGATACTTCATATTAAGATTCAGTTATATAGTAGATTGGTTATTTATTTCTATTTGATTCTGTAGATGAGATTTAGTTATGCCATGTGACTTGTAACAATATTTATACCACATGTGAGTTATTATTCATATTAGAGCATACGTGTGTATTATGGTATCCATATATTGGAGTTGCCATGTACATACGGACGGCATGCTTACGTATTCCTAGTCCTACGTATTTTGGGACTGGGGCGTGACATGTTTTTATGGTGGCCCATGCAGGTCAAGAGTATATTGTCTCGGTTACATTACTGTACCGAGCAAGCCTACGCATAGGATTAGAAAATAGGATCTCATCAATTTATTTAATCACCGCCTTTGATTTTATTTCACATTCTTATTTGATCGCTTGCACTGCATCTTGCTTGATCCTTTCACAACGTTAATCTTATCTTTTCCTTCGTGCTTAATAGGGGTTAGGAAGATGACTTGTACTAGGTATATACACTCTATTGTTCAATAACACTATTAGTTAAATTCTTGTAAGTTTGGTAGTATGCCTCATAACCTAGTATCACGTAATCCTTTTTACCCATTAATGAAGTATAATTGAATGACACCAACTATAGGCTTGCATAAGAAGATAGTGTTTACCCAGACTGTAGAACTTAGAGGCCATACCCCCATTTGGTCGACCAGAGACTTAGACAAGGAGTTGTATGGCAACTGTAGAGGCACAACACTGATCTTCTTAACTTAAATTATTTTTGTACCTTCCTTCATCATAATCCAGCGTATTTATATTTTCTGTACTACCTCGACTTATGCTGCTATTATAGCCTAGTTTTGCAAGCTTATTCTTTTATCGAGCTTGTTCATGACATATGTATTATTGGGTGCACACACTAATACAATTGTCTATTTAGAAATTAGTGTATTATGGTCTGATCAACCTTAGTGCGCTTGGTTCGCTCTTCGCATGACTACCTTACGTGGATTGAGATATATAGTTGACTCAACTTGTTAGATGAATATACTTGCCCTCTATACAGGTCAGAGCATATCATATCAGTTACATAACTATTCTGATATGAGCATACGAATAGAAATTTACCAAAGTAGAATTTTAATCCACAACTGCCTTGACAACTCTCTTTTGAATTCTTTAATCGCTTTGAACCTCGTACTTGTATTCTATCACCCCCTCCTTGAATTCTTTATTGTTGTTTTCCGTCTTCCCCTATTTCGGAAAGACGAACGCTCGTGCTTGGTATAAGTTTGATACACGTAGAGTACTAGATATACCCCATAGGCCAATCGCATTACTTGGTGACTATTTTTTGTAATTAAGGGCATATCAGATGTGATATATTTGGTGTTAAACTTTTGAGGATTAAATAACATGATTAAAAAAAATTGAGAAAGTTTTCTTAAATATATAGCCTTATGTGATAGGTAGGTAAATTCTAAGTTGGGTAGAAGTCGCATTGTCAACTTGAGGTAAATTTTTAGATTGTGATCAAGTAAGATTAGATTGAGAGATTTAAATCATTTTAATTTTGATAATTTTAAAAGAATGATTAAGATGACGAGAATTTAATAAATTTTAAAATCTTGATATTGCGGACCAAATATTTATACTTGAGCACTTGATTTAAATTTTTGAATATTGGAGATTGAATCCACAATTTAAATTTTGAGGACAAATATAGAATTTTAGACTTGAACAATTGGCGAATTAGATTTGAAATTCTATAATTTGATGATTTGAATTATAAAAGTTGAATTTTGATTGTTGGATCACCCATTTGAAATGTTGATGCTGGAAATTGAATTTAAAATTTTGAGGAGTACGAAATTCTTAAGTGGAAAATAGGAATAACATTTGATTAGAACTGTCTTCTAGAGGAGATTATGATTGTTGGAGATCGCGATGTAAAATTTGATGTGGATGATTTAAATCTTGAAGATGTCATATAGATTTGACTTAAATTTGGATCTTGATGATTTGAAAATCAAGAAGAGATTATGATAGGTTAAATTTTGATTTAAATAGTTGTTATTTTAATTTTGAAGAGATTATGATGAATTTGAATAGATTTTGTCATTTAAATTTTTAAGAAGATTACGGATGACTTGCCTTAGATACGAATGTGAAAGATTTAACAAATCTTTCCTTATTTTTAATTTCGAGGACGAAATTTTTGTAAGTTGGGTAGATTGTAAACCCCCTCACCCAAAAATAGGTATCTTGTGTGTATTTTATATTTCTTGTATTTGTTTTAGATTATTTTTCTTAATCAAATAAAATTCAATAATTTTATTAGGACACTCCACCATGGTTTGGACATTAATAATATAGGATAACCCCAAATTTTGTATCTTCCGTCATAGGAAGTAGCCTACACAGGAGACACTACTTGTAGGATTTTTTCGTGGCACATAAATTTGACCCCTTGGTGTTAGTATGACATTAGTGTAACGACCATAGATTAATTGTTAAATATTTAGATATTATATATATAATTTATTTGTGGTTATTTTTCTACCCCAACTTCCTACAAATTAGCATCCCAAAATTCCCCCTGCCAAGTTAGGTATTTTTTCTTTTTATAGATTTACATATTATTTATTATTAAACTATTTTGTGGATAACCATTTAAGTAATTACTTAGTTAATTAGATAATACAATTGTTTAATCTATTATAACTAGATAAATATCTAATTATTATTATAAAATATTTCATAAAATATTTGGGGTGTAGTATTTTGTTAAAGCTGTACAAAATAAATATTTAGAATTTATTTTGTGTGCAAATATTATTTTTAGATTTTTATAGACTCATTTATATATGTGAATATAAATAAATAAATGTATAGTTATTAATAGTAATAATAATAATAATAATAATAATAATAATAATAATAATAGCAATAATAGTAATAGTAATAATGATAATAATAATAATATTAGTAATAATAATAATAATAATATAAAACTATTCCTATTAATAATAATAAAAAATTAATAATAATCTAACTAAAACCAAACAAACTTCCTAACCTATTCCTATTACTAACCCCTCCCCCCAAGCAGCCAACTCCTCCACCCCTGAACGCGCGGCCCAGGCTCTCCCCCCCCCCTCCTCTCTCTCTCTAATATATATATATATATATATATATATATATATATATATATATATATATATATATATATATATATATATATACCATATAAACCCAACTCAAAACCCTAACCCTAGACCTCGACCCAGCCCGGCGACCGCCGACCTCTAGCCGACCTCAACGCCGCTGACCCCGCGCCGCCGCCGCCCGCGTCGTCCTCGTCCGCGTGTGCGCGCGTATGCGCACAGTCCAGTTTTGGACCCATCTTCACGGTATATTATCTCCCTCATCTGTGATCCTTTTCGCATGCAGTTTGTTCGTGTACGTCCACAACCTAACCCTCTAGGATTTTTATTCAAACGGCACGAGTTTTCGTGTTCCGGATTGGTCGAAAAACTGACCAAAACAGTTCAGAATTTTGAATCCAAAATCCCATGTTCACACCCAATTTGCCATTAAACCGTTTAATATTTTCAAAAACTAATTAAAGGGTTTTTCTTCTCTATATAACCGAGAATTTTTCTGTTCTTTTAGTTTTTGTTAATTTATTCTGTGTAAAATTATTCAACCTCCAAATTGACCAAAAACTTATTTTTAAAATATTGGAAAATTATGATACGGAGCGTACCCCGCCAAACGGGACTGCCTCGTCGTATACAAATTGCACCGAAAGGCGTGTATAGTATATTTGGACGTGTGGGCTTTCACGGAAATTGATTTGGACGTGTGTGCGCGTTGGAATCAACATGTATCCGTAAAAAATCCCCGTATCGCAACTTTTGCAAAACATCGCACTATTTAGTGTACTCTTATCAGAATGTAACGAAACTTGCTCCATTGGATTCGTGGTATCATGCTGGTCCTGTGACTCAAGTTTCATGCGATTCTGAGACAGTTGACCAAGCCGCCTATTTACGGGCCCCACGGTTGACTTTTTGGGCGAATTTGTGTTCGGCTCACCGGAATCCAAAATTAGACATACCGTTGAGTTCGTATTAACGTTTAGAATTTGTTTGACCTATAATTTGTCCCATTTAGAGACCTTTACCTCTGGCACGCTTTTCGGTGCAAAATGGCCCACATGTGGACCCGCTTTGATTCAAAATTACCGTTTTGCCCCTGTACACAAATTGGACGAAAGGGTAGTATTTTCTAGCTATCTTGCTAATTCTGGGAATGTTGGTGATGTTTATTTCAGCATCCGGGGACATTCATTCTGATGCCATAGTTTCTGATCCGTTGTGTCTGACATCTGGACGCTTACACTTTGCAGCTTTCTTGCCAGGCAAGATACCTTGCCAAATTTCTTATAGTACTTTGCATGCTTATTATATTTTTATATATTCATTGCATGTATGTTTTTTTTCCGTCATAATTATATACTATATATATGTTGACACACACTTGACACATAGTATCATGGGAGGGGACGACAATCAGTAGGCGTATGGGCTATAACCACTCTTATAAATCGTAGTAACTAGCATGCACTATGGTAGTCGTGTCCGATGGTCGCTACCCTCACGGTATATCGTCTGATGGTGTCACGATGGTCGCTACCCTCGCGGTATGACGGATGATGATGTCCTTGACGTGTGTGTGAGTTATGAGATTATATAGAGTAGCCTACCCATGCCCATACGTCGAGAAGTTGTCCTCATTATGCATTCATATGGATTGTCTTGTACAGCGTACTTATATATTTTCTACCTATTATGCATGTTTACTATATTCAAATTGGCATGCTTCTATGTATCTTGTTACGTCCCTCTGAGGACCTGGTCCCTTTCCAGGTATAGACGATCTTGACTATTCGCAGTAGCACTTATCAGGACTTGCTACTTATCTCTTTCGAGGAGGTCTTCTCTTCGAGTCTCATTGTTCATTAGATGTTCTTATGTGATTTTCCTTATATTCTAGTTTGGCAGTGGATTTGTTTCCACCCGACTATCATTCTTTGATACTTCATATTAAGATTCAGTTATATAGTAGATTGGTTATTTATTTCTATTTGATTATGTGGATGAGATTTAGTTATGCCCTGTGACTTGTGACAATATTTATACCATATGTGAGTATTATTCATATTACAGCGTACGTGTGTATTATGGTATCCATATATTGGAGTTGCCATGTACATACGGCTGGCATGCTTACGTATTCCTAGTCCTACGTATTTTGGGACTGGGGCGTGACATAAGATCACCATCAAGAAGATGTATCTCTCTAGATCAGATTTTAAAATTTAAATATTACACCACCAAGCTCTGCTCGCAAGCTTTGCTTGACTATTATTAGCAGTGTTCCGCTGTATAGGGCGCAATAAATCTTCAGTGGTTATGAAGGTATTCCTACACAAATTCCTCCTCCTCCTTCTACAACCATTAGAGCATCAACCATAACTCAGGTGCATGAGGAGGATCATCCCCAATTTTATTGATATAGCCAGCAATCTGTACGCTTGATGCAAAATATGGGATAGATTTCCAGAAAGCTGAAGGTTTAAACTTTGGCAAAAGATGACGTATTCCTCTACAACTCCGAGGACAGTCCAATAAATCCTGTAGTAGATTGGGCTACGACGAGACCGGCCCAAAGATTCACTCCAAGAAAGGGTATGATAAAAAGAAACTCAAGTCCTGTAACATGGTACTTCTTTCTCCAATGCCCGAAGAAGAAGCTATAACTGCTACTAGATCCGGCAAAGATTATCATAAGACTTGTGAATCTGTCCCAGGAGATGTTCCTAACACTCTTCCTATTTCGCCAACTCCTCTTAATTCCATCACAACCGAACCTGGTCTTTCGAAGCCTACTATGGCAGAGAAAGAAAAGAAAAAGGAAGTACGCTTGGACAAATCACTGAAGAAGAATGTACCCAAAGGACTTGAAAAGCCCTATAATTTTGACATATTGGCACAACTAGCCAATATCCCAGCCTGACTCTCCATATTTGAGTTACTTCATTTGTCGAAGGAGACTCGTGAAGCTTTGACCAAAGCTCTGATATAAGCGGACTCATTCTTAGCTCAACTCAAGACTCCTGATAAAGAGACATTAGCATGTCATCAATGCCACAGTATGATCAAGAAGATTTCTAACATCACCTTCACGCAAGATGATATGCTACTCAAAGATAATCAGTATGACAAGTCTCTGTATTATATCGGTTACATCGGATCTATCAAGGTGAACCAGATTCACATCGGCCATGGTTCTTCACTCAGCATCATGCCTAAAAGTCTGTTGAGAGGATTAAAGATACCAATACACAACCTGTCTAGTACTACCATTCTAGACTTCAATGCTGGAAGGAGTAAACCGCTGGGAAAGATATACCTAAAGATTCAGATAGGCGATCTACGTATTGAAGTCACGTGCTATGTGATTGACTCTAAAGTATCCTATAGCATTTTGCTACGACGGCCATGGATACACGAGCATAAAATTGTACCCTCCACCCTATATCAATATTTTAAGTATATGAATAGTATATGAGAGGTCATGACAGAGGTAACTGACCTCAACCCTTTAAAATGTGTCGAAGCCTATTTTGTTGACTATACACTCTATACACTAGAGTATATGAAAGAGGAAGCTAATCAAGCTAACAATGAAGCTAAAAACACTTAAAAAGGGGAGACTCTGATAATCAGAGTCAAAGGACGTACTACTCGTCCAACTACTTTAAAGCCTCTCGGCATCGACCTGCACAAGTCATCTCCATTGGTCATCAACCTTCGATGTAATGAACAACCAACACTGGAGAATGAGCCACTTGTTATCGACCTTCATCGTAAAAAGAAATCAACATCAGTGAATCAACCCCTAGTCATCAATCTGGCCAAGCCTTCTGTCAAGGCTGAAGACTCTACCGACTCTGTGGAAGATGAAGAAATTTTATATTTCATGAATAAAGAATACTCTACTTCGCACTACATTAATGTTGAACCCTTTTGCTGAAAAATTATTATAGGCTCTTCACCTCTACAAACCTTTGTCCATACCCGTGGCATCTCTATTCCAATACAATTTATCATATGAACTATATGAGGAGGCATACTTCATATTCCCGGCAAGATCGGACAAACAACATCAGATAATCTTTGGCAAAGCTAAAAATAAAAGAGTCGCACAGACTAATGGTTCTAATTAGGAAATGGGGAAGATACAACCGTATTATTACAGCCAACCAACTAAGAACATCATACAAAGGATGGGCCATGACTTAAAATTTGGCTTGGGACTAAATTATGAAAAAGGCATACAGACTCCTATACGTCACCTTTCTCCTAAAGACAAGCATAAAATATACTACCAACGGACTGGTCGTGGTTTGGGATATGTTATACCACCAATAAGTCCTGAAAGTTCAAAATCAGAAGAAGAGACACGTTCTTATTTCTCTGACTCATCATTGTGGGATTCTAACGAAAGCATGGGTGACATATTCAAGCAGGCTTTTTCTGTAAATATGGTGTCAACTACCCCAGATGAGGAAGACGTTGAACTATCAGAACCATTCGAGAATGATCCATGGGCGCAACAAATAGATACTCAATGGGAGCTTCGATTCGAGCAACGTGAACCACCTACATAGGATGAAATAATCCAAATTAATGTAGGAGAAGAATCTTCTCCAAGACCAATCTTCATTAGTAAGAGTCTTACTAAAGAAGATCAACACGCTTTACTCCAACTAATAAAAGAGTATATCGATGTCTTCGCCTGGAGTTACGTAGATATGCTTGGCCTAGATCCTAAAATAGCCACACATAAGCTCAATATTCTTCCGGATGCTAAATCAAAAAAGCAGCAACAACGGCGGTTCCATCCGGATATGATGGATACAATTGAAAAAGAAGTCAAGAAACTCATAGCATGTGTCTTCGTTTGAGAAGAACAACATCCTGACTGGGTAGATAATATCGTTCCAGTCATGAAAAAGATAGAAAAGTCCGGATCTGCATAGATTATCGAGATCTGAACTCGACATGTCCAAAAGATAAATTTTCTCTTCACATCACAGATGTCAGAATCGACAATACTGTAGCTTTGAACGTATGTCCTTCATGAATGGATTCTTAGGCTACAATCATATCAAGATTTCACCTGAGGATGAAAGACATACCTCTTTCCGTACACCATTAGGCGTTTACTATTATACGGTCATGCCCTTCAGCTTGAAGAACGCGGGTGCAACATATCAACGAGCCATGAGTACAATTTTCCAAAAGCATTTATGAAAAATAGTATAATACTATGTGGATGACATTGTTGTCAAGAGTTGCTCCAAAGATTATCACCTTCAAGATTTTAAGACTGTATTCAAATTGATGTGCCACCATCAGCTGAAGATGAATCCAACTAAATCCTTTCTGGGAGTCTCCAGCAGAAAATTTCTTAAACTTATTATAACTTCCAAAGGTATTCACATCGACCCAGATAAAATTAAAGCTATCCTCGAAATACAGCCTCCGGGTAATCTCAAAGAACTTTGTGGTCTGCAAGGTCGTCTGGCATACATTTAGAGGTTTATATCCAATCTCTCGGGACGATGCCGACCCTTCACTCAGTTAATGAAGAAAGACGTATCCTTTGTTTGGAATAAAGTATGTCAACAAGCATGCGACGACATCAAACAATATTTAACAAATCCACTAGTTCTGGTGTCTCCAATCGTAGGAAAACCCTTTTTGTTGTATGTTCGAGCAATGGATAACTCCCTAGGAGCTCTTCTTGCACAGAAGAGTGACGAAGGACATGAACATGAGATTGATTATCTCAGTCGTATGATGGTAGGCGCTGAACATCGTATAATCCGGTAGAAAAAGAATGCCTCGCCTTGATGTTTACTATTCAGAAAATATGATATTACGTGTCAGGCCAAACCATTCACGTCATATCCAGAGTAAATCCCCTTAGGGTATTGATGACCAAGCCGAGCATACTCAATTCCCGATTAGCTACATGGGCAATGTTGTTATCATCTTATGATATGGTATATGTCCCGTAAAAAGCAATAAAGGGTCAAGTGCTAGATAATTTCCTGGCAGCTCATCCTGTACCGAAAACTTCTAAACTATACGATGACATCCCGGATGAAGTATTATAGTCTAATATGGCAATAGGAGATGACACCTGACAACTATTCTTTGATGGTGCATCAAGAATAGGACCCAAAGGCAACATAGTAGCTGGAGTCGGCATAGTCCTAGTATCTCCTGATAAACTACTCATTCATCGAGCATATTCTCTCTGTTAACCATATTCCAATAATATGGCAAAATACAATGCTCTACCCATCAGTCTCCGATTAGCTAAAGAATTGGATATAGAATATCTGAAATCCTACGGAGATTCCAAATTGATAGTCAATCAGATTAGGAGATAGTATGAGGTTCGACATGAAGACCTCATCCATTATTATCAAGCGACAATCGAACTGGCTTTTACCTTTAAAGGATTCTTCATCGAGCATGTACCTCGATTACAGAATATGAAAGCGGATGCTTTGGCCGGTCTAGCAGCATGATTGGTTGTTCCCCTAAAGAGATGACACTCAATCATGATAACATGATGAGAGTTGTTATGTACAAAAAATAACTTGCACATTAAACAAAGTTACGTCATAACTTCGATTTTAATGGATAAAGATTAGAGAGACCCTTTTATAGACTATACTGCTTACAGGATTCTTCCAAAAGATTCAAAAGAAGCCACTTCTATTAAAAGATGCTCGCTCCGTTTTTACTATAAATACTCGTCCAAAATGTTATATCGTCGTTCTTATGATGGATTATTGCTATGTTTGTCTCTCCAACCATGAAGAAGAACAATCACTCTGTGAGGCTCATGATGGCATCTGTGGAGCACATCAGCCGGATCCTAAATTACAAGACCGCCTCAGAAGAATGGGTTATTATTGGCCTACCATGGTGGCAAATATCGTAGACTACGTCCATAAGTGCGGATCATGTCAAATTTATGCTGATATTATCCACCAACCAGCAGAATTCTTACACCCTACAGCTGCCTCCTAGCCATTTGAAGCTTGGAGAATGGATATTATTGGCCCGATCAGCCCGTCTTATTCTAGAGGACATCGGTTTATACTTGCAATAACCGATTACTTCTCCAAATGGGCAGAAGCAGTCCCACTCATCGAAGTTAAAAAGTTCAACATAATTAACTTCGTCAAACACTATGTTATCTATTGTTTCAATGTTTTCCAAAGAATAATATATGACAATGGGCCATAATTTGCCAGTCAAGCATTTCATCGGTTCTATGACAAGAATCGAATCCAGAATATAGCATCTACGGCCTATAATCCAGCAGCCAACGGCTTAGCATAAGCCTTCAATAAGATAATAATCAAACTCCTTAAAAAGTTTGTCTCATCCAACAAACGCGACTGGAATAAAAAACTGGAGTATTTATGGGCTTATCATACAACAGTTCAAACTTCAACTGGTTGTACACCATTCTCTCTGGTCTATGGATGTAAAGCGGTCCTTCCACTCAAAATCCAGATACCTTCTCTCCGAATAGCTATTGCTAATGAGATAATAGTAGAGAATAATGATCAATTATGCCACAAAAATTAAAAGCATTAGATAAAAAGTGTTTGCACGCTCAACAGCGCATTGAGCTATACCAAGCACGCATTTCAAGAGCTTTTAATCGAAAGGTCAAGGAAAAAATATTCTAGGTCAGTGAATTGGTCATTTAGTGAGAAGACCTATGATCATCACCCATAAAAGTAAAGACAAATTTCAGGCTAAATGGGAATGTCCTTATGTTGTGGAGACCTTATTCTCTAACGGAGCCTATAGGCTCGCTAAGCCTAACAGAGATTTAATAATGATGCCTATCAACGGCAAATTCCTTAAGAAGTATTATATCTAAGCACGACATATTCTTCTCCATATCCAGCAGATTAAAATAAGATGTACAGCCAAATATATTTTGTTTAATCCCTAACAACTCATAGCCTACACGGCCTCTCAAACTATCACCTATATTCTTTATTGAATAAGACATGGGTAATAGGTCCTCAAAGTTTTCTAGCGGGACAATACTCAGATCCAACGGAACACTCTCGTTGAGATCATCTAAAATGATTCTCTCCAACAAAAATGTCCCATTCTTAAAGCCCAGTTGTTTCAAGGATATTTTATTCCTAAACCCCAGTTGGATTGGGAATAATATCATATGTTTATTCACCAGTCAATAAATATAATGAGATTCACGTCCATATTACCTCTGAATTATATTCCATTTATTATCCCCCAAAGATAAGATAACAGTTCACCCTTAAACTACTTTTTCTTCTCATCCTCGGTGAAATAAACTAGTGAGCTATCATGTCCATATCACCTCTGATAGTATTATATCCTATAATTTTTTTTGCTCAGCATGAATATGCCTTGAGTGATACATCTACCAAATTCCCCCTAGAGTTATTCTGCCATATCCATAATACCTCTGAGCGGATATATATTCAATGGGTCTCAATTTAAAAGTATCACTAAGGTGAAACAAAATTTATTTATTGATAAAAAATGAGAAAGATAACCAAATGCATAAGAAGAGGATGGGTCAAAGTCTTCTAAATTATTCATAAACATTGCAAAAGCATACAAAATACAGCCGTCTGACGATGCAAGCAGTCTACGTAGGACATCTGCTTTGGCTGATTCTTCTTATTTTCCTGAATCAAAAGAATGATGGAGGGAATCAATGATTCATTCTGGGGCGAGAAAAGGTTATCTGGAATCGGTGTAGGAGCAATAGTGGTGCAACCAGAGTTATCCGTAATGGGTGGGAGAATAGTTACTTCATCAGACTTTCTTTCCTCTTTCAGAGACTCGTTCTGGGAAGCCATCAGCAGATTCGAATAAAAAAATTCTGAAGTTAGTAGCCCACTCTTATTTATAAGAAATAAGGTAAGGGTTCAAATTCCTCCACGTAATTCATTGACAATAAGAATGAGATTCAGAACCCTAATATTCGTGAAGGATGACGACGGTTCATATCCCCATATATGAATCACAATGAATGCGACGGTTCATTCCCCAAGAAAAAAATAGAATACAAAACATAAACTATTATGTGTGTTCGTCCAAGGGTGCCCATGTGCGCGCATTTAACTGATCAACAGAAAATATCGCATAGTGCGCTTGATCAGACGAGTTTGCAAAAATGTGCGCGATAAGCTACACTGTGCGCACACAATCCATTTTGCTCAGAATGCATATTTATGCACGTATCAATGGGCTGACAAGGAAAAGTCAACAATTTGATCCTTCCTGCACACATCGACCAGAGTCTTCAGTCAGCAACACACTTACAGCATAATAAAGTCAAAACTAAAAATTTTATTGAAGCTTAATCATGATTATATATGATGGAGATCTATCACACCTAGATTTTTATTTCAAATCATGATTATACTTATGGAAATCTATTACATCTATATTTTTATATGATGGGGATCTATCACAGAGTTATCCACATCTTTGTGTCCTATCTGCTCCTGATGTAGATGAATTAAGGCGCATGAGAAATTGGCTCCTCGGTGCAAACCATAGTACATGGAAAAAAAATCAATACTATAGATGAGGATGCTATACAAAACGGGTCATATTTAAATTAGCACAGTCCTATTTCTGTCAGACTCGATGGAGGGCATACCGAGTCGAACAGAAGTTGTTCTGCTATCGCCATCCAGCGCCACGGCTAGAAGCCCCGGTTGGGATTCTAATCCTAACCCTGTAATCAGCACAGGGTCCATATTAAGAGAGTGATTCCAGCGATCTGGGTTTGAAGACAACGAGTAGTCTTCTAAGTAATTCGTTTGTTGAACATGAATGAGGAAGCCTATGATATCCTTCCATTCTCTATCACACGAAAAGCCCAGTGGCAATGATCTCCAGACGAGCCTCCCACCCATCGTTGAGAAGCATCTCCTCTTGAGTATTCTCGACGGACAACAAAGTCGATAGATCCATACTGCTACGATTAACTTCGTAGGTTCACACTTAACTACAACCATGCTCAAGTCTCATAACAAGAAAGAGATAAGTTTGAGAATATTGGTAAAGTTTTGCTCATATTTGAGGTATCACTACCATATTTCCATAATATGGGTATTGTTGTCTTTTCCTATTTTGTACCTTTGTTGAAAATTATATTCGTATTTATTTATAGTGATTGTATTTTTATTTTTCAATGTTGGTATTATTGTATGTATTTGTATACTGTTATAGTTAGTTGTTAGCCAATAGTTAGACTAGTTGGTTAGTGAACCTAGATAGATCGACTAGACTTGTCATGACTCAATTGGTGAACCCATTAGTTAGTCATGATTCACCCATTTAATTAGAGATCAATGATTAGAAAAATTCCTCTTTTACTTATTAGAAACTCCCTTTAATTAAACCCTTTTCTAACTAAACCTTCATGACTAATTGTGAATGGTTATTAGACATTTTCTATTGTATTAGGGTTAGGAATAGTGGCTGGTCATATTCCCTATATAAATCCCTCATTTGATTCATTATTAGCCTCTTACAAACCCTAATTAGCCTCCTCTCATTTTTCTCACCATTTGAGAAGAAGATCCAACCTCTTCCATTCCCAATTTGATCCCCAATCCTTTTCTATTATCATCCCAATGAGGCTTGAACTTGGATTAGCAAGGAGGAAGAATTGGAAGGAGAGAAGGTTGAAGGAGGTGTCCATTCTTGAGGATTATGTCCACTAGTGCCTTTACATTAAAAATCCATCTCCCAATAGGTAAATCTGAGAATAACCCTTGTATATTGTATCTAATTAGAGTAATTAGTCATTTAGAATCTACCCATGCATTAGGGCTACCCATGGGGAGAAGCTTGGGCTTCATTGGACCCATTTAGAGACTTTTACATAGAATTTTGTGTCAATTTTGGAGAAAATCTGAGATTGGTACACCAAGGGTTTGTCATTAGGTTAGCTAGATGTATTTATGTTATTTTGGTATTGTGAGTCTAACTACGTATCCACAATTGGATACGAGTAGGTCGTATCACAAGATTTTGTAATACGGGGTGATTTGGAGGTTTTTCCTTTGATACAGGTACCACATACATGTGGAATTGTACCATGACACTTGGAATGATATGTTAGCACTTAGAATAGGTTCTAATTGCTATTTAGAACTTGTGGGTAGAATTTGGGTTGAGTTTGGATAGGTTTGGGGTGCGTATCATGAGCGTATCCTAGCGTATCGCTAGTAGGCACCCCAAGTGTTTGCTAGAATATCTATTCATCTATTTTAGTTTAATATTTAGTTGTATATCTATATACATATGTATTTGTTTGTAAATTGCTATATATGTGTGTGTGTGTGTGTGTGTGTGTGTGTGTGTGTGTGTGTGTGTGTGTGTGTGTATGTATGTGTGTACTTGTATATAATGTGTGTATATATATGTCATAGTGTGTATAGGTGTAGTGTGTGAGCTTTTGTTGCAATTAGTAACTGTCAGTCCTCGTGTTCAGTTGACGAGTTATTTGTGTGGTGGTATTGATACTTGGTATCATAAGAATGGTGATGTATTCATTGGGTGTGTGTTACTAAGGGTGTGTGAGAGTGATTTGGGGGAATGTCAAGTATGAGTGAAGGGTGGAATACATCAGTGATGCATTGAAGTGTGGACTGGATCTGGGTTGGCAGTGATGAGGTTGTGCTAGGGCTAGAGTGTAGGTGGTATTGCAGTTGGTTCAGTGGGGGGGAGTAGTGTTAGGCTTGGGTATAGGTGATTTAGAGGTGTTCATTGGGGATGCATTACTGCAGACTTATGGAGGTCAGACTGCTACTCAATGTGCAATAAGTTGGGAATGCTCGAGTGTTATTGGCAGTGCACAAGTGTTGTGCAGCACTGCATACTTGTGCACTAATTTGGGAAGACTTGGGAAAGCTCTGGACTATAACAGTAAGTAAAGGGTGACTGGGTACTGCAGGGCTAGGGACTGAACATGGAGTTCATTTCCTGTGCCGAGCAAGTTGGGAACTGCAAATGCAGTAAGAGATACATGGGGTATATTTATGTACATGAGATAAGGGCTATGAGGTGCATAGCTCAGGGTATTGGTGGTTTTCAGGCCAGTGCATGTATTGAACTTATGGGGGCTCGTGAAGGGTGAGGTGGGTGTTCATTCCAGTAAGATGAGTGTATTAGAGACTAAATATCAAGGATTCATGTGTAGGTCTTGATATATGCAGGGGAGTACCTGGATGTACAAGTTTTGAATATTGCAACTACAAGTTATAATAAATACTATGTGCATTACGGGTGTAAACTTAAGTGCATGTGTGGTAGTGTTAAGCTGTGTGTGACCTACATCAGCTTACATCTAGAGCCTGAAACTGAGTGGAAACGAGGGAGTGTGGTATACTCGTATCTTGGTCTGCAGCAGTGATATAGAGTGTTGTAGTACCATGACAACAATTGAGGAAGCAATGGCTACTGAAACCTTGAGCAGTCCAGTTGAGCCTGCAGCATGTGAGCACAACACTGTCAAGTGTAATGCATTGTCAACTACAGTGTAGACGGTTTTCCTAAGGCCAGTGTGCCAGTATGTATGTGCAGGTAGTAAGAGCTGCAAGTGGGAATATAAAAGTGTGTGCTTGCTAGTGTATCAGTGAATATGTGATACTAAGTACCATGGATGTAAGAGAGTAAATGTGAGTGAGGTTTAAGTAAAGAGTTAACTAAGTGCATGAGTAAAAGTATTAATGAGTATCAAGTGTCTTGAGGGGGAGTATCCAAGTCTTGGGTGTATGTGTCAAGTTGTAGTATCAGTAGGTTTGAGCTATATAACAGTCTTGGGGAGTGAGCTTATTGCATAAGAATTTGTGTGAGCATGGGAAGAGTTTAAGGAGCCACAAGTCTGAGCAAAGGCCTGCGTATCAGTTAGGTGTGGGGCATACCTGGGTGTAAACTAAGAAGAAAATTTTGAGGGTGCTTGAGTGGTTGCAATAGGATCTTTTAGCAGCAAATGCTTAAGCTTTGGGGCAGCAACAACTGCATTTAAGTAGCTACAATGGATGTAAGTAAGTGCACAACTGTAGGTATGGTTGATTAGGTGTATGACTTCAAGAATTCAGTGGGTTGAGGGTGAAATCCAAACTGGGTAATTAGTGCAGCAGTTAAAACTGTAAGGTATGGTAATTTAATTGCAAGTGAGGGTTGTAAGTATGAGTTTATAGATATATTGATATTAGGTACTAGTGGTATCCTTGAGTATCTAGTATAGGTAATGTAGGTCAGTGTATCAAATGAGGTTGTAATGGTACCAAGGTAAGTTTAGATATAGAATACCAAGGTATTGGTTGAGATACCAAGATAGTGGCCAAGTGTTAGGTATTAGCTAGTTAATGAGTATATAGACTAAGATTAATGAGTTAGTGATATAATATAGTGTGTGTATATATATATATATATATATATATATATATACATATATATTATATAATATATATAGTATAGTGTGTTAGCTAGTAATAGGTAATATTAGCTAGTACACCTAGTATTAGTTAGTATATAGCAAGGTAATGGCTAGTATGACCTAGAAAACCTAGTTTAGCTAGGTATTGATCTAGAATACCTAGTTTGACCTAGTGTTGAA
The DNA here is from genome assembly GCA_036927795.1 of Iris macrosiphon. Taxonomy (NCBI): domain Eukaryota; kingdom Viridiplantae; phylum Streptophyta; class Magnoliopsida; order Asparagales; family Iridaceae; genus Iris; species Iris macrosiphon. The sequence goes on along the minus strand of JAYESA010000015.1, from coordinate 78,003,972 downwards.
TCATAGACCTAGTTGCAGGCTATTATAGCATGATTTTGATTCAAAAATATTATTTTGACATAGAATTTCATATATAGGTCTTTAAGGCTCTGATAGGACACAGTTTGATATTCATTGCTCTGGACCACATGCGAGTACATTCTCTGATAGTTTCCATTATTTGATGTCTACTATGATTCTGGTTTATAGCATTATTCTACTTGATTTCTCGACACTATGGATACATCGATTAGTATTATCTGGATTCACTCCCTTGCGATACGTACATCACACTTGTCTAGCCTCTATTTCATGACTCTTACTGGCATCACATCATGACTCACTTACTGGCATCACTTACCTTATCTGGCTGGCCTCGTACTTGATTTGCGTGTTGGGATTTGGATTCATTGGTACTAGTCGGACGGGAAAATATCTTATTAGACATGTAAATATTCCCAAAATGCTGGAATCACCCCTACTGGTCTAATCTGGAATGATAGCAGTCGCACACCTCACGTGCGATGAGCCGTATTACCCCTAGCCGTTTACATATCAAAAGTGGTATTTTAAAACATACTAGTTTAGTGCTCTCTTGCTGGCTTCACATTATACCTGCCGGACACATCATAGCTATCTAGTTTTAATTTTGCTTATCTATTATCTTTATTGTCATACTCTCTTGTTCGCCATATGTACTTTTTATTATTCTTTATTTAGTTGTTGCTCTATTTTATTTCTTGATCCATTTCTTTTTTACTCATCATGTATTACTTTCTATAACTATTTTATAGTTTTTGTCAATTAATTGGAACTGCTATTGGGTTGTACTTCATTCTAATTCTAACTGGATATATTTTTTAGATGATTGGTTAGAGCAGATATGTCCCACCCATTATGGGCCACAAGATGGAGAGTCACCTGAGGATATAGTTTTTGCTACTGAGGAGACTTAGCTAGATTATTATGATGTTATAATTGTTCTAGCTAGATATTATAACATGTATTATTATTTTAGACTACTGTGTTGTGATAAGACTTAGACTTATGATGTATTGTGACTCTTTATGCTCTTCTTCTATTCCATATTGTGCCTTTATCTTCCTTTAATTTTATATTATGATTGAGTATTGTTTATCATTTATCATATACCATATTGTCCTCCAATTGGAGTTGAGATAGCATGACAGGTACCTTTTATATATATATATATATATATATATATATATAGATATATATATATATATATATATATATATAGTATTGTTGACCTATACAGCGTTCTACCGTCGATGCTGTGACGTAGGCTGGATGTACCTACGTGCTCGTGTCCCTCATACCGAGTGTGGGTCATGACAGTAGGAGAAGACATGCCAAAGTTAGCCTAGTTCTCAAAAATTGCTCCCGATAAGTTGCTGCATCTTCTTAAAGACCGCGTCAAAACCAAAAAAAATGAGCTAAAGATACATGCATGTCAGCCACGTCAGCAAATTCGTTAGGATTCTATCCAAGAGTGCGCACACAAACATCTCAACAACTTTTATGCTTATAATTAAAAGTAATTTAGAATTCAGCTGAACAAATTCAAAAACTTTGAAGGGGGTCTTGTAGAAGCATAAAAAGTGCGCCTCAGACAGATGGCACAGTTTCCTACAAAAAGACCCAACAAGCAGAAGAATGTCGCACTTTCTACTTATTCTAGAAGAAAGATGCACAATTTTCTTACTATGGCGCACTTTTTATTATTTTCAGAGGATGACATACTATTCAGAGAGCAAAAAATTGGCTCACTTTCTTAATGTTACGAAAGCTGACGCATAAACAATCGTCTCTCTCTCTCAAGCATGTAATGCATCAGACTGACAGCTGACATATGCAGAAATAGAATAGTCAAAAGTCATCATTATAGCGGAGAGACGGCACGCAGACCCAGGTTATCGTTTAGTGAGCCAGCCACAATGAAAATCTTTCAAAAGTGTGCCACTGTACCATTCTCTTCAAAAGTGCTCTCAATGCCAATCTCTTCAAAGGTGTACCATAGTGCCACTCCTTCAGAAATGTGCCACTGTGCCATTTTCTTTAAAAGTGCGCCATAGTACCATTTTTTTCAAAAGTGCGCCACAGTGCCCTCTCTTCAAAAAGTGCGCCGCGGTGCCACTCCTTCAAAGTGTGCCTTAATGCCACTTCTTCAAAAATACGCCAGTCTCCAAACGACTTCTAAAGTGCGCATAATATCTACCAATAGTGAGCAGTTATGGGTGCGTGTCATACATGTCGTACTTCTCATAAAAGGTGTACAAATAACTACCCCCCACAACCTACACTTTTCTCGGAAAGGATTCTACGTGTCAAGCAGGCAGTAAGTTATGCACCCACTTATGCAGAACGTGGGATGTTAATCCACCAAAAGTGTGCGCACAATGGTAAAATAGTGTTGATTGTCCAAAGTGTGCGCACATTCTCATAACCGCTCATAAATGCTATAAATACAGGTTCTTTGCAACCATTAGAAAAGGCCCCAAATTACGTAGACAGAGGAGCACATACACAGATAGAGAGAAATGAGCTAGAATTCTTAAGTCTTTGAAATTTAAGAGCAGAGTGAGAGAAATAGAAGCATTTTTGTGCTATTGTTCCAAAGCTTTTCTATTGTTCAACCCTCCAATTGTTCGCAGTAATCTTCAAGTCTTTGAAATTCAAGAGCAGGGCGAGAGAAATAGAAGCTTTTTTGTGCCTTTGTGCCAAATCTTTCCTATTGTTCAACTCTTCAAGTTATTCACAGCATTCCTTTCAGTTCTTCGTTGTTGTGTGCAGTTCTTCATTAATGTGTGCAGTTCTTCACCGTTGAGTGGTCCAAACAGTAAAGTGATCGTTTCCGTATAAGATCTCTACAGCTATACTTTCCCAGAATTAATTATACTTATATTCCTATTTTAGGATCTTTTTTGTACTTTTCTTTCTTTTTAACAGTTTGTAAATACGAAAGTTTCGTATTAAAACTTTTTGTACCAAATATTTGTGTTATAGTGTAGTTAGTATAGTTAGTAGTATACCCTGACAGAGATTGTAATATCATGATGGACATAAACCATAACAATGCATATGACCATAATTAGTAAATTTTTTAAATTGTATGCTTGTATGATTTTAGACGGGTTGAGAGTTTGACCTAGAAGGGAGTACGACCATCTTAAATTTCTAGAAAAAAAATTTTTAAGGGGGGTAGGATTGTAACTACCTTATTTCTAGATTAGGGTAATTTTTTTATTTTGCATTTATTATATATAGTGTTATATTTTATTTAATATGTTGTGTTAATATTTATTGATTAGTGGATTAGACTATTTATTGGACTTGACACTAGTGGAACTAACTAGACATAACATGACATTTAACCCAACATTTGGACTAGATATTTTAGACTCGTTAAGTGATTTCCCTTTCATTAATTAGAGATTAGATAAACCTTTATTAGGAATGGAAGCTTCCATTAATTAACCCTCCTTCATGACAACCCAATAGGAGTAAATAGGACATTATACATTGCTTGTAGAGGCGGACACTCATGGTCGACCCTAATAATATGGGGATATTCTCTCTCTTTCTATTTTTTTATTCCAATTATTTTTTAATTGAGTTATTTCCTAAATTGACTCATTCCTCAACAAATTTATCTCAAATTACTCTCAATACCTTCCATTTTTATCATGTAAGGCGCCTAGGAGCTTGGATTAAGCACTTGAAGATGAAGGATTTGGCTAGGAGTTTGTGTCCTAATTATGTCCATTTGAGCTTTGCATTAGGAATCCATCTCTCAATAGGTATAAATCTAAATTTTTTCTTTATTTAGATTCTAATTATTGCATTTGAGCATTAGGAACCCACGTATGCATTAGGGCTACCCATAGGAAGAAGAACTAGGTTCATAGGATGCCTATTATGAATGTTACATTGAGTTTTGTGCCCAAATTAGGGAAAATCCTAGATTGGTGTACCAAGTATTTGTCATTTGGCCAATTAGGTCTAATTAGACTTGTATTGGTTGTGTGAGACTAGATACATGTGCACAAATGGATACGAATATGGTGTATCATGATACTTTGTGATACGCTATGATACAAGAGTTTATTTTGGGGTTTTTGTGCTTGTTGATGTAAGTTCTCTTTAATTTGTATTGTAGCTAATTAATTTAGTTATATAATAATGAATTTGATATGTATAAATAGTAATTATTGAGTATTGGGGGTTTTGGCACCTTGGTTGAGAATGTTTTATGACATTATAGGGAGTATCTTGACTTTGAACTTAAGGTGTTTGATGAATTGACTAATAGTGGAGAGTATCTTAAGGTATATATTATATACTTATATATATATATATATATATATATATATATATATATATATATATATATTGTGTTGTGTATGTTTAGATTAGAGAAGTGGGGACTGTGTCTACAGGTTAGGGGGTCGGGTATCAGTCATTGTGACCGTGTCTGTATTCATCAGTTGGGAGTGTTTGCTTGTGTTTGTTGCTTTGTCTGGGAGGGGTGGATCTGAACTGAGTATATGTGTCATGAGCTTGAGGATGTGCTGTGTACACTTGTGTGCACAAGTCGGTGTGATATAGTGAGTGAGTAGTGTATGATAGAAATAGAGGGTGCTCGGGTTATCATTAGAGGTAGCAGCAGATGCAACATTGGCAACTGTATTTTTGTAGGGTATCAGGTGCCTGTATAGGCATGTAGGTGATTGGTATCAAACTTGAATGTTTGGGTGTGTATTGTGTGTGCTTAGATGAAGGGGCTCAGGTGACTATGAAGAGGATCAATAATAGTAAGCAAGGGGGAGGTCGAGCACAGTAGGAAACCAACAGCAGTAGCAACTGCATGTTAGTGTGGCAATGCAACACATGTAGGAAAGGCTGACAGTTAGTGTATTGGAGTTGGGGGTTTTGGTGTTGGTGTGTATTAGTTGTCACGACCCACACCCAAAAAATCGGGCATGAGTCGTGGGTACGTCCAGCCTACGCCACAGAATCGGCGGTAAAACATTGTCTAGGTCCGTTCTAGGTCACAACTATATATCTCACAATAACCTGTCAAGATAACCTCTCCAAAAGGAGGGCAACATAACAATATATATAAACTCAATCATAATAACTAGGGGAAGAGTAAAGCACGATAAGATATCAACAAGAAACAAAGAACCAAAGAGAGCAAGTACAATATCCAAATATACAGTCAAAGTCTAAAGTCTACAACATCTCACAATAACAAAAAATAATAATATAGTCATCCAAAACACCAACTGGAAACAACCCAGAGAAACCCACCTTGCTATACTAGGGTGCTAACGGCGTCTCCTCAGCTGGGACAGGCTCCTCCTCAATCTCAGGGTCGCAACCTGGCCCGTAGAAGGTCGGGTAAAAATCCTCAGGATCCTCTGGAAAAAATATGTCCAGTCAGGACTGGAGTGAAGTACATAACTCTGAAAGCAACTCCAAATGCATGGTAAGGTATATATGACTAGCAATAGAAAAGAATACAAGATGCACAGGAATGTAAATACATGGTGAAACAGATAAAGTAGCTGCAATATAAAACTGGGGAACTATACAAGTAGTAGAGAAGTAACTGCATGTGAGAAAATAGGAATACTAGCTAAGTGCCTTGAGCACAAGTTCGTTATGTGATCGGCTTAGGTTGCACATGAATAATCTACGATAACTCCGTTATGCATGAGTTGCATAACCGACATACACATGAATACTGTTTGGCTTTGATCATATAACCAACTTTTACTCCCCTCCCCCACTAATACTCTTGGATCCAACCATGACACGCTACGTACATGATAAATAACTCGCGCACATGAAGACGAGAGCACACGAAGCACATGATAGCACATGAGAATCAATACCCGAAGCACATGATGAAATACACGTGATAGAGTACCCGCTGAACACGGTAAGAGGGATAACATCTCATGACGGAATCCAACCAGTACCAGCTCATGAAACAATTTGTCAGAATCAAGTATTACAGTTCTAGAACAGGTGATATATACGCTATCATGAAATAGAAACAATCAGAGGTAGGTACTCGCCTGACGTCCTGAGCAACTGGTGAGGATCGAGATCCGGACTGGCGTCGCAAGAACCTATTACGAAAAGCAAGGTTAAACGGGATTCTAAAGAGTTAAACTGATATAAAATAACTAAAAATAAGCTTCTAGGGTTATTCTAGGTCGAACGGGTCAAACCGGTAAAATCTGGGTCAAAAAGTCAACCCGGTTCCAAAAAGTCAACTCTGGGTCAAAACTAGGTCAAACGTTGACTTTTGTGGTCAACGGGGGCAATTATGGTCAACTCTAGGTCAAACTAGGGTGCCCCTAAAATTCTAGGTCAAAACTAGGTCATTAAGCTAATAAACCCTCAAACTCGCCTCCTTAGATACCGGGATACCCTCGGTATCCGATACCTCAACCTAAATTATACACCCCGCATAAACCCACTAACACATATACTAACACGTGTAAATATATACACATATACATATAAATCCAACTCTAAACTCATTCCTAGGCAAACGCTCAATACATCGCCCCGATACCCAATACCTTGAGTATCTCAAGGTATTGAGATATCCAACTTACCCCTCTCTAACACTAATAACTAGCTAACTATCTATGCATATATATATAGCCATCTATCTAGGCAAATATATATATATATATAGCACATATGTATATAACTATTTACATATCTATATATATATCACACATACACATATACATATATCTATTAACATCTATACATATATATATCTCCATATCTATCTATATATACCTATGCGTATACTTATATGTCTATATATATATATATATATATATATATATATATATATATATATATATATATATATATATATATAGCTCTCTCCCTCTAAACTGCTAGTGCGAACAGCCACTGCTAGTGCTATTGCTAGTGCCACGCTGCTGCCATTAGCTGCTAATGCTGCTGCTAGCCCTAGCTATTGCTGCTACTGCTGCTGCTTGCTGCCCATTTGCTGCAGCTAGTTGCTGCTGCAGCTGCTCCATAGCTGATGCTGCCATTGCTCCATAGCTGCTGCTGCCCCATTTGGCTGCTGGCTGCTCTCTTCCTCTCTGCCTCCCTCTCTAGCACACTCACACACATATATATATAAACACACACTCACCTATATATATACACACACACACACACACACACACACACACACACACATATATATATATATATATATATATATATATATATATATATATATATATATATATATATATATATATATATATATATATGTGTGTGTGTGTGTGTGTGTGTGTGTGTGTGTTTATATATATTTGTGTAAGTGTTTGTATATATATATATATATATATATATATATATATATATATATATACAAACACACTCATATATAGATATATATATAAAAACACTTACACAAATATATATATATATATATATACACTCATATATACATATACAAACACACACACACACACACACACACACACACAAATATATTTATATATATATATATATATATATATATATATATATATATATATATATATATATATATATATATATATATATACACAAACATATATATATAAATATACACACAAACATATATATATAAATATACACACACACTCATATATATATAAATATACATATATATATATATATATATATATATATATATATATATATATATATATATATATATATAACCACACACTCACACACAAACACACACACTAACACACAACACACAACACTCTCAAACACACACACAACTACACCAACACCCCACCAACACACGCACAACCACCCAAACACATATATATACATATATATATATATATAATATAACTCAAGAACTCTAGTACACACTCCCCGAAGCTAAACAAACCCGCGCACAAGCCCGAAACCTAGAAACCAAGTCGAAATGGCCATTCGGTCATTTCGACGAACACGTGGAGTGCGGTTCTCGATACCTCGTGAATCGCACACCAAACCTACTCGGAATCGACCCAAAATTTACCCACGAGTTCTAATCGATGTCTAGAACCTAAAAAAAATGCTAACTCTCCAATTCTAGGTCTGTGGCAAAAATGTACATGCATGTGGAACCCACGGCGACGAAAAACCCCCAAATCGCCCGAAACGCCCAAATCTCTGCGACACGATCTCACCTGTCTGAACGGGGATACGTGCTTACCCACAAGACACCCAAGCACGTCTACCTAGGTCCGTCTAACCTAGGGCATCACCCAAAATTAGGCCAATCTCAGATTTTACCCAAAATTGACACAAAACCTAATGTCAAGTCTCCAAACACAACCAAAGAAGCTCTAACTTCCTCCCACGGGTAGCCTTAAGGTCTAGGAAGGTTCTAAACTACTAATTACACTATATTAAAACAACCACTAAGAGGAAAGTTAGGGTTTACCTCTTGGTAGTTGGAATCCCAAGGCCAAAGTCTCCAAAACCTTAGAAATCACCACCCTCAAGCCTCCAAGCCTCCAAGTCAAGCCTCTACACTAAGTCTAGGCTCTACACACATAGGTTAAAGAAAAATAGAGGGTTAGGGTTTACATTAATGGAAGAAATAGATGAAGGAAGAGAAGAAGGGGTGAAGCACTTACTTGAAATGGAGAAATTGGAAGAAGGAAGAAGAAGAGAATGGAGTGAAGAGTGAAGAAGAAGAAGAAGAAGAAGAAGAAGAAGAAGTAAAATAAAATGGGATGGGGGGGGGGTCGGCCAGGTCAAATAATATAGGGTTAAGGTTTGTGGTTTAAACATAATGACTAAAATGCCCTCCATTTTAGTCATACTAAAATAGGGTTTAGGTTTGGGGTTTTCCTAAACCATTCTAACTAATCCAAAACAGCCCAACTAACTAAATAAAAATATAATAGCTATTCTAAACCCATAAGTAAGTCTGACAAGGGTGTTGGTTGGGTCTGACATGGGTCCACTAGGGTCTGACATGGGTCCAGACTAGCCAAAACCCTAAAACAACCAATAAAAATAAATACAACCACTAATTAAATATAAATACAATTATTTATGATCAATACACAATTTACCAAAAATAAAAATAAAAAATCTTATTTTCTAGAATTGGGTAGTGACAAGCCTACCCACCTTAAAATAATTTCGTCCTCGAAATTAAAAGACGAAACTAGGACATGAATGCAAGGAAAAGAAAGAACCAAACCTCAGGGCTCGAAAAGATAAGGGTATCGCTCGCGCATTTCATCCTCCCTCTCCCAGGTCGACTCACCTGGAGAGTGATGCCTCCACGCAACGCGAACCAAGAAAATAGTCTGGTTCCTCAACGCCTTCTCCCGCGATCCAGAATCTCCACCGGCTGCTCTGGATAGCTAAGAGTAGGGCCCACCATGATCTCTGAGTGATCCAATACGTGACTGGGATCCGCCACATACCATCTCAACTGTGACACGTGGAACACATCATGAACTCCCTCTAGCGTAGGCGGCAAATCTAGCCTATACGCCACAGCGCCGACCCTCTCAAGGATGCTGAAGGGTCCGACGAAACATGGGCTAAGCTTCCCGCCTCCACCGAAGCGAATAGTGTCCCGCGTCAGAGAAATCCTCAGGAATACTAGATCACCAACCTAACATAAACAAGATCTCAGCACTTAATCTAAAACAAGCAATCACAAGCAAACATAATAACAAAATCTAAATTCTAAGCTATACCTCAAACTCCAAAGGTCTCCGGTGGCTATCGGCCCAATGCCGCTGCCTGTCCTGCGCCACCCGAAGTCTATCTCTAATGAGCTTGACCTTCTCCGCCGCATCCACCACCATTTCCGGGCCAAGCAAAGCTCTCTCGCCTACATCATCCCATGATAACGGAGTGCGATACCTCCGTCCATACAATGCCTCGAATGGTGACATCTCGATACTGGCTTGGTAGCTGTTGTTGTAAGCAAACTCTACCAAGTGCAAGTGATCCTTCCAAGAGCCTCTGAAATCCAGAACACAAGTGCGAAGAATGTCCTCGAGTGTCTGAATGGTCCTCTTTGACTGACCGTCTGTCTGTGGGTGATATGTAGTACTAAACTTGAGCTGGGTGCCCAAGCTAGCCTGTAGACTCCTCCAGAAATACGAAGTAAAGCGACTGTCCCGGTCTGATACTATGCTCACAGGAACTCCATGCAGTCTGACTATCTGATGCACATACATCTTTGCTAGTCTCTCCGTAGACGTACCCACTTTGAATGGTAGAAAGTGGGCCAATTTGGTCAACCTGTCTACGATGACCCAAATTGCGTCCAGAAACAAAATCCATGGTCACATGCTCCCATTTCTACTCCAAAATGGGTAACGGCTGGAGCAACCCTCCTGGCCTCTGCCTCTCCGCCTTCACCTGCTGGCACACTAAGCATCAGGATACGAAGTGCGCTACCTCCCGCTTTATCCCGTACCATCATACATGCTCTCTCAGATCTCTATACATCTTGTTGGCACCTGGATGCATAGAGTACTGGGATCGATACACCTCCTGAAGAACCTCCTCGCGCAATGACCCACTCGGCACACACAACCTGATACCGTGTCGTAATAAACCATCATCAGCAATGGTGAAGTCATCTGATAATCCAATCTGAACTTGCGCCCGGATGCTCCTTAGGGACTCATCCTCAAACTGTGTAGCCCTGATCCGGTCTACCAACTATGACTGAATCTGTAGTCCCCACATCTGTATCTCAACTCCAGGCACTATCACCTTAATGCCCAAGCTCTCTAGAACTGCCAGAAGATAACGATCTGTAGTCAGGCACATAGCTACCGGATACCTGCTCAGCGCATCCGCAACTACGTTCGCCTTCCCTGGATGATACTGTAATAATATGTCGAAGTCTTTCATCAACTCCAACCATCTCCTCTGCCTCATGTTCAGCTCTTTTTGGATAAACACATACTTCAACCTCTTGTGGTCTGTGAAGATCTCCACACGCTCTCTGTATAAATAGTGTTTCTACAACTTCAGAGCAAAGATGATCGCTGCCAACTCCAAATCGTGGGTAGGGTAGTTCTTCTCATGAGGACGTAATTGCCTGGAAGCATAGGTAATCATCCTCCCATTCTGTTGTAACACACAACCTAGTCCCTTCCCCGATGCATCACTATAGATAGTGAATCCTCCAGACCCCGATGGCAACGTCAACACTGGAGCTGTCGTCAACCTCCTCTTCAGCTCATCAAAGGCGACCTGGCTCTCCTCTGACCAAACAAACTCCATGTCCTTCTGAGTCAGCCTAGACAACGGCTCTGTAATCCGGGAAAAATCCTGAACAAATCTCCTGTAGTAACCTGCCAGTCCCAGGAAACTCCTGACCTTTGCTACTGAACTCGGAGCACTCCATGCCTCAACTGCCATGATCTTCCTCGGATCCACCGAGATCCCCTCTCCTGTTACCACATGTCCAAGGAATTCAACCTTGTCAAGGAAGAACTCGTACTTCGAAAGCTTTCCATAAAGCTTCTCCTTTCTGAGAGTCTCCAACACTATCCTCAGATGCTCCTCATGCTCCTCTGGGGTCTTCGAATACACCAAGATGTCATCTATAAACACCACCACAAACCTGTCCAGATGCTGATGGAATACCTTGTTCATCAGATTCATGAACACTGTCGGGGCATTAGTCAACACAAACGGCATCACCATGAACTCATACTGTCCATACCTGGTCCGAAAAGCTGTCTTCGGAATATCCTCCCTCCTGACCTTCACCTGGTGGTAGCCTGTCCTCAGATCAATCCTGGAAAATACCCTCGCTCCGCTCAACTGGTCAAAGAGATCATCAATACGCGGCAACGGATACTTGTTCTTGATTGTGAGGTTGTTCAGAGCCCTGTAGTCGATACACACCCGTATTGACCCATCCTTTTTCGGCACAAAAAGTACCGGAGCACCCCACGGAGAAGAACTAGATCTGATAAATCCCTTGTCCTGAAGCTCATCCACCTGCTTCTTCAACTCTACCAGCTCGTTGTTGCTGACTCTATAGACGTGCTGGGATATCGGCTTCGCGCCTGGCACCAAGTCTATAGGGAACTCCACATCTCTGTCCAGAGGTAACCCTGGTAACTCCTCCGGAAAGACATCCATGAACTCCGCTATCAATGGATGTGGCAACCTCTGCTCTACCACCAGGGCTCCGTAGAAGACTCCCTCGCTCTGCTCCGCTGCTCCTCTGGCAAACTCAAACTCTGGCTCTCCCGGAGGACTAAACAACACTATACCTCTGCGATAATCTATACTAGCACAGTGCATACTCAACCAATCTATCCCGAGTACAATGTCGTAGCTCGAAAGTGGCATTACGAGTAGGCACACACTCAACTCCCGGCCTTCCAAGGTAACTCTCCGATCTCTGCAGACATCACTAACTAGGATGATGCCACCCCCGATCGTGATCTTGCAGAGTCCAGCTAAAGGTTCAGTAACAAGATGGTGTATAACAGCAAAAGATACAAACACAAAGCTATAGGAAGCACCAGAATCAAATAAAGCAAGTGCTGGAATAGAATCAAGAAGAACAGAACCTGAGATCACGTCACCAACGGGCTCGGCCTCCTCTACAATCAGGGCAAAAGCTCGCCCTTGTTGTCCTCCTCGGTGCTGCTGGTGGTGCTGGGCAAACCTCTGCTGCTAAGTCTGCAAAGGCTGTCCTCTCTGCTGTACTGCAGGTGCTCTGGCTGGTCCCCTCTGAGCGGCTCCTCCGTCCTGAGCTGTACGAGAATGTGCTAAAGGGCAATCCTTCAACTGGTGATCTGCTGTGCCACATAATAAATATCTGCCCAGCCTCTTCCTGTAAATGTCCCATCCGTGCCCCGGCTTCCTACAGAAAGGGCAAGTGATGGGCTGCCTCAGACCCTGCTGCTGTCCCTGCCTCTACTGCTGGGGCGCCTGTCGGAAAGGCGTACGACCCTGACCCTGGTGCTGCTGAGTCTGCTGGAACGGCCTCTTGGCTGGGCCCGTACTGCTGCTCGCTCTAGAAGCATCTCTACTCCTCTTGGTCTTCAGCTCCAAGTTGTCCTCAGCCCTCTGAGCATCACTCACAATCTGCTTGAAGGTTGCCTCGCGGTCACTCCTAGTCAAGGACTTGACCGCCATGACCAAACCCTAGCGGAACTTTTGCGCCTTTGCTGTCTCGCTCAAGCCCTCTACAAATCTGTCCAGACGGCAGAACTCTGCTGCATACTCGTCCACCAGCATGCTCCCCTGGACGAGCGCCTCAAACTGGCTCTCCAAAGCACTGAGAGCCACATCCAGAAAGAACTTTTCCTTGAAAAGCTTCTTGAAAGCCTCCTAAGTCAGTCCCGATACCACTATCCTCGTATCAGTATGGTACCATGTAAGGGCAAGATCAAAAATTTGGCTGCCCGCTGCCTCAATCTGTATGCTGGCTGGGATTAATGCCAGCCTGAAGATGCCCTCAATGTGCTCGATCCAGTCGTTCGCGTACAGGATCCCCTCTGCACCCCCGAACTCCTTGGGCCGCATCCTCTAAAAGTCAATGATAATGCCCGGCCTCGAATGCTGTGCCTGGTCTGCCTGTGGCTGGATCTGAGCCACTCTATCTATCGCCGTCATGGCCACCTGGTGGGCATTCTCAATGCCCAATCTCATCACGTCCACCTGGCGGTGCTGCGCGTCCATTATCTCCCTGAAGAACGCAAATAACTGGGCGGCATCTACCGGTGCAAGAGGTGGTGGAGGAGGTACCACCGAAACAACTGGTGTAGCTCTCGGATCGATAGGAGGAAGAGGATCTCCGAGAGAAATGGATGCTCCCTCGACCGCAGGAGTGGCGAGTGGAGCGGTGGCAGCTGCCTGAAGTCGAGCAGGACGAGAGGTAGCAGACCTCTCGGTGGCAGCTGCTGGAACGGTGCGGTGAGACCGTGTCTTCGGAGGCATCCTGAACACAGATCAAAATAAGTCAATATGGTACAAGATATGATATCATCAAAGAAGGACAGTAATATTTCAAAAGAAAACAATTTCAGAAAAATTAAAGATAGCAAAAATCAAGAAGGGTCCTAGTTGTGATTGAGCACACTCTCTCTCAGCCTATATCCTATATCCTATCGCAGGTAGACCTAGAAACTAGACCTGCATAGGCCACCACCAAAAATGTGTCACGACCCACACCCAAAAAATTGGGCATGAGTCATGGGTACGTCCAGCCTACGCCGCAGAATCGGCGGTAGAACGTTGTCTAGGTCCATTCTAGGTCACAACTATATATCTTACAATAACCTGTCAAGATAACCTCTCCAAAAGGAGGGCAACATCACAATATATATACTCAATCACAATAACTAGAGGAAGAGTAAAGCACGATAAGATATCAACAAGAAACAAAGAACCAAAGAGAGCAAGTACAATATCCAAATATACTGTCCAAGTCTAAAGTCTACAACATCTCACAATAACAAAAAAAAATACAGTCATCCAAAACACTAACTGGGAACAACCCAGAGAAACCCACCTAGCTATACTAGGGTGCTAACGGCATCTCCTCAGCTGGGACAGGCTCCTCCTCAATCTCAGGGTCGCAACACTCCTCGACACCTGGCCCGTAGAAGGTCGGGCAAAAATCCTCAGGATCCTCTGGAAAAAATATGTCCAGTCAGGACTGGAGCAAAGTACATAACTCTGAAAGCAACTCCAAATGCATGGTAAGGTGTATATGACTAGCAATAGAAAAGAATACAAGATGCACAGGAATGTAAATACATGGTGAAACAGATAAAGTAGCTGCAATATAAAACTGGGAAACAATACAAGTAGTAGAGAAGTAACTGCATGTGAGAAAATAGGAATACTAGCTAAGTGCCTTGAGCACAAGTTCGTTATGTAATCGGCTTAGGTTGCACATGAATAATCTACGATAACTCCGTTATGCGTGAGTTGCATAACCGACATACACATGAATACTGTTTGGCTTTAATCATATAACCAACTTCTACTCTCCTTCCCCACTAATACTCTTGGATCCAACCACGACATGCTACATACATGATAAATAACTCGCACACATGAAGGCGAGAGCACACGAAGCACATGATAGCACATGAGAATCAATACCCGAAGCACATGATAAAATACACGTGATAGAGTACCCGCTGAACACGGTTAGGGGGATAACATCTCATGACGAGATCCAACTAGTACCAGCTCATGAAACAATGTGTCAGAATCAAGTATTACAGTTCTAGAACAGGTGATATATACGCTATCATGAAATGGAAACAATCAGAGGTAGGTACTCGCCTGACGTCCTGAGCAACTGGTGAGGATCGAGATCCGGACTGGGATCGCAAGAACCTATTACGAAAAGCAAGATTAAACGAGATTTTAAAGAGTAAAACTGATATAAAATAACTAAAAATAAGCTTCTAGGATTATTCTAGGTCGAACGGGTCAAACCGGTGAAATCTGGGTCAAAAAGTCAACACGGGTCCAAAAAGTCAACTTTGGGTCAAAACTAGGTCAAACGTTGACTTTTGTGGTCAACGGGGCAATTATGGTCAACTCTAGGCCAAACTAGGGTGCCCCTAAAATTTTAGGTCAAAACTAGCTCATTAAGCTAGTAAACCCTCAAACTTGCCTCCTTGAGATACCGGGATACCCTCGGTATCCGATACCTCAACCTAAGCTATACACCCCGCATAAACCCACTAACACATATACTAACATGCGTAAATATATACACCTATACATATAAACCCAACTCTAAACTTATTCCTAGGCAAACGCTCAATACCTCGCCCCGATACCCAATACCTTGAGTATCTCAAGGTATTGAGATCTCCAACTTACCCCTCTCTAACACTACTAACTAGCTAACTATCTATGCATATATATAGCCATCTATCTAGGCAAATATATATATATATATATATATATATATATATATATATATATATATATATATATATATATATATATATATAACACATATGTATATAACTATTTACATATCTATATATATATCACACATATACATATATCCATTACCATCTATACATATATATATCTCCATATCTATATATATATATATATATATATATATATATATATATATATATATATATATATATATATATATATATAGCTCTCTCCCTCTAAACTGCTAGTGCTAGTGCTAGTGCCACGCTGCTGCTGCTGCCATTAGCTGCTAATGCTGCTGCTAGCCCTACCTGCTGCTTGCTGCCCATTTGCTGCAGCTGCTCCATAGCTGCTGCTGCCATTGCTCCATAACTGCTGCTGCCCCATTTGGCTGTTGGCTGCTCTCTTCCTCTCTGCCTCCCTCTCTAGCACACTCACACACATATATATATAACACACACTCACCTATATATACTTACACACACACACACATACACACACACACACACACACACACACATATATATATATATATATATATATATACAAACACACACACACACACACACACACACACACATATATATATATAAACATACACACACACTCATATATATATATATATATATATATATATATATATATATATATATATATATATATATATATATATAACCACACACTCACACACAAACACACACACTAACACACAACACACAACACTCTCAAACACACACACAACTACACCAACACCCCACCAACACACGCACAACCACCCAAACACATATATATATATAAAATATAACTCGAGAACTCTAGTACACACTCCCCGAAGCTAAACCAACCCGCGCACAAGCCCGAAACCTAGAAACCAAGTCGAAATGGCCATTCGGTCATTTCGACGAACACGTGGAGTGCGATTCGCGATACCTCATGAAACGCACACTAAACCTACTCGAAATCGACCCAAAATTTATCCACGAGTTCTAATCGATGTCTAGAACCTAAAAAAAATGCTAACTCTCTGATTCTAGGTCCGTGGTAAAAATGCGCATGCATATGGAACCCACGACGACGAAAAACTCCCAAATCGCCCGAAACGCCCAAATCTCTGCGACACGACCTCACGTGTCCGAACAGGGACACATACTTACCCTCAAGACACCCAAGCACGTCTACCTAGGTCCGTCTAACCTAGGACATTACCTAAAATTGGGCCAATCTCGGATTTTACCCAAAATTGACACAAAACCTAATGTCAAGTCTCCAAACACAACCAAAGAAGCTCTAACTTCCTCCCACGGGTAGCCTTAAGGTCTAGGAAGGTTCTAAACTACTAATTACACTATATTAAAACAACCACTAAGAGGAAAGTTAGGGTTTACCTCTTGGGAGTTGGAATCCCAAGGCCAAAGTCTCCTAAACCTTAGAAATCACCACCCTCAAGCCTCCAAGCCTCCAAGCCTCCAAGCCAAGCCTCTACACTAAGTCTAGGCTCTACATACCTAGGTTAGGGAAAAATAGAGGGTTAGGGTTTACATTAATGAAAGAAATAGATGAAGGAAGAGAAGAAGGGGTGAAGCACTTACTTGAAATGGAGAAATTAGAAGAAGGAAGAAGAAGAGAATGGAGTGAAGGGTGAAGAAGAAGAAGAAGAAGAAGAAGAAGAAGAAGAAGAAGAAGAAGAAGAAGAAGTAAAATAAAATGGGATGGGGAGGGGGGGTTTCGGCCAGGTCAAATAATATAGGGTTAGGGTTTGTGGTTTAAACATAATGACTAAAATGCCCTCCATTTTAGTCATACTAAAATAGGATTTAGGTTTGGGGTTTCCTTAAACCATTCTAACTAATCCAAAATAGCCCAACTAACTAAATAAAAAATATAATAGCTATTCTAGACCCATAAATAAGTCTGACAATGGTGTTGGTTGGGTCTGACATGGGTCCACTAGGGTCTGACATGGGTCCAGACTAGCCAAAACCCTAAAACAACCAATAAAAATAAATACAACCACTAATTAAATATAAATACAATTATTTATGATCAATACACAATTTACCAAAAAAAAATCCTATTTTCTAGAATTGGGTAGTGACATTAGTAATACTAGGGTGGTATTGGATGTGAAGAGTTAGGAGAGGGGATGCGATATCAGTTAGTATGTGGGTAGTAGGTGTACTTTAGCGAAGTGCATTGGTTCTCGGGTATTAGATAAGTTGTGCACTGAGGGAGGGGTAAAAAAGACTTGAGGTTGCAGGCATCAGAAGTATTGGTGAAACTCTTAGTAGTTGCAAACAAGAAAGCATGCATCAACTGAGATAACAGCAAGAGAAGGACTGCTAAAAATTGCAACAGTATGGTAACAGCAAGGAACCTGTGTGAGCTCAAGTTCAGCTATTGTTAATTGCAGTAAAGGGAATGAATGCCTGCAGTAGTGCCCTTGTGCACAGATCTGAAATGGATGCAGGTAGTGGGAACACAACAGCTAAGATACATGGCAATGCATTGAGTGTTAGTGTGATAGGGTATTAGTGAGATGAGATGGGAAGCTATCTTGTGAAGTGTCAGGTTATTAAGTTATAAGTGAGATTTTGAGATATAATTAGTATTGAGCATCAACCTTGTGTGTGATACCAAATTTAGCATGCTAAGTTATTAGAAGTAGGAATACTTGAGTATCAGTGATACCTAGGTAAGTGAGATAGTGTAAGGTATTGGCAATGTGTTGGGTTTGATATTTAGTTAGAGTATCAGATACCAAGTAAGGTATTTAGATACTATATGAATATATAGTTAAAGCATATATTTGATACCCACAAGTTAGTTTTGGTCAAGGTAATTGGGACTAGTTAAGGTAATGGCTTCACTTTGAAGTAGTAGTAGTTAGGTAGATAAGTTATAGCCTAAATACTACGAGTTAGAGTTATATTAGAGTTATATATAGTATACATGATATATAATATAGAGTATTTAGCTAGTACTAGTTAGTATTACTTAATCTTAGCTAGTACAAACCTATAAGCTAGGTATGGACCTAAAATCAAGGTAAAGACCTACTTTGGTCTAGTTTGACTAGCATGACCTAGAAATAGCCTAGAAATCATACTTAACTTATTTTAGCTTATTTATTACTTCATTATACCAAATGACATAGAATTTTATATATAGGTCTGTGTGACACCAGTTCGGACACCGAGTCGTACATTTGCTCAGGACAACAGGCAAGTATATTCTTTGATAGTTTTTATTATATGACATTTACTATGATTCATGTACTTAGTGATGTTCTACATGATTTCTGACATGATGGTACACATATTAGTATAGTTGGATCCTCAGTCAATAGATGTTACCTTCATACTATGCATGGTTATCGTATTGATACAGTATTGTTATTCGTATATTATGACGTGTCCTAATTTGGATCCTTATACTAGTCGGGGTGGGGAAGTACTAGCTAGATGTGTGATCATACCCTTAGTATACATGAGCAAGTAATGTGAGTGTTAATCATATACCTCACGTATGATTAACCAGGCCCTATCGTATTGTGCAAGTTCCCAAGCTGATCACATGTCAACACTAATACTTCAAAGCACATAGTTAGTATAGTTCATGCATGTCTATTTTATTTTCACTGAGATGTTCACTATTGCTCTGTCTATTTATTTCTCTGCCATATAGTCTTATTTTTCTATTTTTTATATTGTTCTTTACCTGCCATGTCATATAGTTGTGTTTATCCATTTCCCATATTGATACTGCCAGTTATGATT
Organism: Iris macrosiphon; assembly: GCA_036927795.1. Lineage (NCBI taxonomy): Eukaryota > Viridiplantae > Streptophyta > Magnoliopsida > Asparagales > Iridaceae > Iris > Iris macrosiphon. The sequence goes on along the minus strand of JAYESA010000015.1, from coordinate 77,984,227 downwards.
TAGTTATTTATTCTCATCTTGTATTGCACTCACTATTACTGTTTTATAGTCTTTATCATTTAATTGTGTCATGCCCCAGTCCCAAAATACATAGGACTAGGACACGTAAGCATGCCAGCCGCATGGATATGGCAACTCCAATATATGGAGACCACAACCCATACGTACGCTATAATATGAATATCAAATCCACAAGTGGTATAAAATGTATCACAAGTCACATGGGTACAATCTAAATCTCATCCACAGAAAATCAATATAAATAAATAACCAATATCTATATAACTAGGTCTCAATATAAGTATCTAAGGATGATAGTTGGATGGAAATAAATCCACTACCAACTCGAATGGAAAAGTACAACACAATAAACACAATATAAGAATACCAGCTAACGACCACGGGGCTCGAAGAGAAGACATCCTCGAAACATATATAACCATCCGAACCCGCGCTCCTGCGAATACTCAAGAACAGATACACCTGGAAAGGGACCAGGTCCTCAGAGGGACGTAACAAGATACATAGAAGCAAGCCAATTTGAGTACAGTAAACATGCATAATAGGTAGAAAATATGTAAGTACGCTGTACAAGACAATCTATATGAATACAAATGAGGACAACTTTTCGACGTATGGGCGAGGGTAGGCTACTCGATCTAATCCTCACAACTCACACACCTGTCTAGAACATCAGAAATCGACATACCGCGGGGGTAACGACCAGCGTGTGACTCCAGAAATCGACATACCATGGGGGTAGCGACCAGCGCAACACACTCCCGTAGTGCGAACTAGATACTACGGTTTACCAGAGTGGTTAAAAGCCCATACGTCTAATGATTGTCCTCTCATGATACTAAGTGTCATGTGTGTGTCAACATATCTAATACATAGTAATGGCTGAAAGAAAACTACACATGCAAGAAATATACAGAAATGTAATAAATATACAGAAATATACTAAGCACGCAAAATACTGTAAGCAATTTGGCAAGGTATCTTGCCTGGCAAGAAAGCTGCAAAGTGTAACTTCCAGATGTCACGCGCACAGGATCAGAAGCTATGGCCTCAGAACAAATGTCTTCGAATGCTGAAATAGATATCACCAACGTTCTCAGAATAAGCAAAATAGCTAGAAAGTACTTTCCTTTCGTCCAATTTGGACACAGGGGCAAAACGGTAATTTTGGGTCAAAGCGGGGTCCACATGTAGCCCACTTTGCACCGAAAAGCGTGCCAGGGGTAAAGGTCTCTAAATGGGACAAAATTATAGGTCAAACCAATTCTAAATATCAATATGAACTCAATGGTATGTCCAATTTTAGATTTCGGTGAGTCGAACACAAATTCGTCCAAAAAGTCAACTGTGGGGCCCGCCAATTGGCGACTTGGTCAACTATCTCAGAATTGCGTAAAATTTGGGTCACAGGACCAGCGCGTTACCACGAGTCCAGTGGCACAAGTTTCGTCATAATCTGACGAGCGTGCACAAAATACGCACGGCTTTCGCAAAAGTTGCGACACTGGGTTTGTCCGCGGATACGGGCTAATTCTGACGCGCATACGCGTCCCAATCAGTTTCCGTGAACTCTCACGTGTCCGGGTACCCTGCGCGCACCGTTTGGTACACTTGGTACACGGCGGGGCAGTCCCGTTTGGCGGGGCGCGCTCCGTTTCACAACTTTTAGAAATCTAGAAAAAGTATGTTTTTGGGGTTTTCCAATAAATTTAATTCTACATACAGCCGTTAATAATCTAATATTAATTAACAAAAATTAAACTATGTCAAGTGGTCTCCGCATACCAAAAAGTAAAATCGGATTCGGATCTCTGTGGTGGGAGATACGAATCCGGGAACATAGGTGGTCACCACAGTTTTCTGCGATACCCAAAAATTGTCATTTCTCGCCAACTTTGATGCTATTTTTGCCTAGGGTTACGCGTTGTTCGAGGTTAACTAACATACAGATATTGAAGAGGGTTAAGGGGTGAGCGTACCGGTAAATACGGGGTCGAGTTTGGTTCAGCGAGGTGACGGAAAACGACGCTGGAACATAGGTAAGTTGCTGTTGAATTCTGCAGTTGCGGTGTTGCACGGGATCGCGATCGTCGAGATCGGTTTGGGCGGTCTGGACGACAGTTTTTCGGCTCGGCGGTGGCACTCTCTAGGTCTAGATGGAAAGAGGAGGAGAAAGGATGATCTAGGGTTAGGGTTTTGTTGAATGATAGTATATATAAGAAGAGAGTGAGAGGGTTATGTGTTCGCGGGTCGTGGGGGGGTGTTTCCGCTACTGTGCTGCTGCTGCATTTAGAAGGGGCCGGGTGCATATGCTTTCAGCGGGTGTGTTCTTACTAGCGGGTAGGAGTTAGGATGTGTTTTGGGTAGTGTTAGCTAAGGATCCATTAGTATTTTAATTCTATTTTCTTTTCTTTCCTTTTTCTTTTTTTCCATTTCTTTTTCTTTCTTTTTCTTTTATATATATATATATATATATATATATATATATATACCCATAGAAAAATCTAGAATTATACTAATGCATATCATTAAGCTAGCAACTGTCCAAAGGGTCTCCTACATAGAATAAATTCGAAAAAATTCCTAATGGCCCCATAAATCCCCTAAGTTCACAAACACCTAAAATAAAAATTAAATAAAATCTATTTTCTCTAATTAGCTCATAATTATTACAGTTAAATTAATAATTAATAAAAAAATAGATTTATACGGTTTTTAGGATTAGAGGTTTTATATTCTACCCAACTTATAAAAATTTTGTCCTCGAAATTAAAACTAAGCCACGGTAGAAAGTCAATGATGGTATAAGATAGATATTTGCAGCTTTTTTTGTCCATTCCTCATCCTAACCTTCATGATTTTCCAATTGTTATGGGGACGTTCGGAGGGCTATAATTTGCATTGTTTTAAAATACAAGGCTAGGTTTAAATGAGGGAGCGATGTTGCGCGACCAAAATGTAGTACAAGGGAGCTTAATTATTAGTTGCACAAAGGTCAGAATGGAAGATGGGCACGTCTAGGATAAGGGTGTGGAATTTGTAGGAAGGCAGTGGCTAGTGTAGTGCTCCAATTATCGAAGCCCGGTAAGGTATGCTAAGTGATATAATTATTGCAAAATTAAATAAAAATACCGTATTCTATCTCTAACTGGACTCAATCTAGCCTTAGTCTCACTATCTCCGCCAAGTAGGTCTAATTTTGGGTGAGGGGTTCATAATCTACCGAACTTAAAATTTATCCATCTATCACCTAAGGCTATACACCTAGGAAGACTATTCCTCAATTTATTTAATCATGTTAATCAATTCTCAAAGTTTTAATACCAAACATATCACCTATGATATGCCCTTAATCAATTATAAAAGAGAGTCACTAAGTCATGTGATTAGCCTTATTGGGTATATCTAGTACTATCAGTGTCAACTTATACCAGCACGAGGTTTTGTCTTTCCAAAATAAGGGAAGACGGAGAGCAATAATAAAGAATTCAAGGTGAAGGTGATAGAATACAAGTACGAGGTTCAAAGAGATTAAAGAATTTAAAAAGAGAGTTGTCAGGGCAGTTGTGGATTGAAATCATATTTTGGTAATTTCCTATTTATATGCTCGTATCCGTACAGTTATGTAACTGATACAATATATCAGACATGTCTAGGGGCAAGTATATTTGTCTACTACCATATATCTCAATCCACATAAAGTAGTCATGCGAAGAGCGAACCAAGCACACTAAGGTTAGCTAGACCTTAATACACCAATTCTGATTAGGCAATTATATCATTGTGTGCACCCAATAATACATATGCCATGAGTAAGCTCGATAGAAGAATAAGCTTACAAAAACTAGGCTATAATAGCAGCATAAGTCAAGGTAGTACAGAAAATATAAGTATGCTAGATTATGATGAGAGAAGTTACAAAATAATCCAAGTTCTCAAAGAAGATAAGACTCTTACAATCTCTACAGCTGTCATACTAACTCCTTGTCTAAGTCGATAGTCGACCAAATAGGGGTATGGGCTTCTAAGTTCTACAGTCTGATAAAACATTATCTTCTTATGCTAGCATACAGTTAATGTCATTCAGCTACACTTCAATAATAGGTCAAAAGACTATGTGATACTAGGTTGTGAGGTATACTACCCAACTTATAACAGTAAACTAATACTGTAATTGTCTTAAGGATATCGTAGAAACTCCTATTAAGGTCTACGAGAAGGGGTCTTGGTACTTATTAGGGTATCCTCTTTCATTACATAGGTTATGGTCGTCTTAAGTCTTAGTCATAGCGCTTATAGAGCAAGCGTCAATAGTGAGAATGGAAAGTTACTAGCCTTCAAGGGAAAGGGAATATAACTCGTATCGAGGTGGGGGTACATGTTACGCAATTTAAAACTAAGGGATAAGCACCAGGTCTCAATCTATAAGAGTAGCTTAAACCATCAAGTTCTAACTACTAAGCACACAATTTCAAAATTTAAGTTTACAACTATAATCCTAGCAAGCTATATATCCTAACATAGAATAAAATCACTTGGTCTATAATCAGAGAGGTTTTGGTGGCACGAATTGAAAGATGAAGCAAAGAAATTTAGTCGTCTCACTAATAGCGAGCGCTAAGGGTTCAGAGGAACAAGTCATAAAACTAAATAGAAAGACTCTAGATAATGGCATAGTTTTCTAAGGGAAGATGCTATGCTAATCTCTGTATTTGAGGTATGATCAAGAAAATATTTTATGCATTGCTCTTGGCTTTCTATGGTACTGTCTGCTACTATTAAGACAAAAGCTAAATTTATAGTTCTCTAGTACTATCTCACCACGAAAAGCTAGATTAGTCCTAATACTGAACCTTGGATTTCTATTGGTTCCTCAATACTAGGGTCAAACATTATGGTAAAATCTCTAACTAACTCTAGTAGTATTTATACTACTCTCAAGTCTTCCTTAATTATCAAGGGATAGTGGTCAATCCATCTATAGGTAAGGGTGCTATGGTTCATTAAGTATTCTAACTCAGTGATGTGTCAACACTCTAGTTGTACTCTTAATAGGAAGGTTACCCTACTTATCATCTAGCAACTGGGACTTTTATATTTTAGGAGGGGGCTATACTCAAGGAATTATCAGGGAAGTACAGGAATCAAGCAGGATACAATTATTCGAATAGAATGGACTGGAAGGAGAGCGAATCATAGTCAATTATGGATGAGATTCTATACTCTATTCCTAGGTGCAGGCTAGTTCGGTACAATAACGTAACCGAGACAATATGCTCTCGACCTGCATGGGCCACCACAAAAACATGTCACGCCCCAGTCCCAAAATACATAGGACTAGGACACGTAAGCATGTCAGCCGCATGGATATGGCAACTCCAATATATGGAGACCATAACCCATACGTACGCTGTAATATGAATATAAAATCTACAAGTGGTATAAAAATGTATCACAAGTCACATGGGTACAATCTAAATCTCATCCACAGAAAATCAATATAAATAAATAACCAACATCTATATAACTAGGTCTCAATATAAGTATCTAAGGATGATAGTTGGATGGAAACAAATCCACTACCAACTCGAATGGAAAAGTACAACACAATAAACACAATATAAGAATACCAGCTAACGACCACGGGGCTCGAAGAGAAGACATCCTCAAAACATATATAACCATCTGAACCCGCGCACCTGCGAATACTCAAGAACAGATACACCTGGAAAGGGACCGGGTCCTTAGAGGGACGTAATAAGATACATAGAAGCAAGCCAATTTGAGTACAGTAAACATGCATAATAGGTAGAAAATATGTAAGTACGCTGTACAAGACAATCTATATGAATGCAAATGAGGACAACTTTTCGACATATGGGTGAGGGTAGGCTACTCGATCTAATCCTCACAACTCACACACCCGTCTAGAACATCAGAAATTGACATACCGCGGGGGTAGCGACCTGCGTGTGACTCCAGAAATTGACAAACCGCAGGGGTAGCGACCAGCGCGACACACTCCCGTAGTGCGAGCTAGATACTACGGTTTACCAGAGTGGTTAAAAGCCCATACGCCTAATGATTGTCCTCTCATGATACTAAGTGCCATGTGTGTGTCAACATATCTAATACATAGTAATAGGTGAAAGAAAACTACACATGCAAGAAATATACAGAAATATAATAAATATACAGAAATATACTAAGTACGCAAAATACTGTAAGCAATTTGGCAAGGTATCTTGCCTGGCAAGAAAGCTGCAAAGTGTAACGTCCAGATGTCACGCGCACAGGATCAGAAGCTATGGCCTCAGAACAAATATCTCCGGATGCTGAAATAGATATCACCAACGTTCCCAGAATAAGCAAAATAGCTAGAAAGTACTTTCCTTTCGTCTATTTTGGACACAGGGGCAAAACGGTAATTTCGGGTCAAAGCGGGGTCCACATGTAGCCCACTTTGCACCAAAAAGCGTGCCAGGGGTAAAGGTCTCTAAATGGGACAAAATTATAGGTCAAACCAATTCTAAATGTCAATACGAACTCAACGGTATGTCCAATTTTAGATTTCGGTGAGCCGAACACAAATTCGTCCAAAAAGTCAACTGTGGGACCCGCCAATTGGCGACTTGGTCAACTGTCTCAGAATTGCATAAAATTTGGGTCACAGGACCAGCGCCTTACCATGAGTCCATTGGCGCAAGTTTCGTCGTAATCTGAAGAGCGTACACAAAATGTGCACGGCTTTCGCAAAAATTGCGACACGGGATTTATCCGCGGATACGGGCTGATTCTGACGCGCACACGCGTCCGAATCATTTTTCGTGAACTCTCACGTATCCGGGTACCTTGCGCGCACCGTTTGGTACACTTGGTACATGACGGGACGGTCCCGTTTGGCGGGACGCACTCCGTTTCACAACTTTTGGAAATATGAAAAAAGTGTGTTTCGGGGTTTTTCAATGAATTTAATTCTACATACAGCAGTTAATAATCTAATATTAATTAACAGAAATTAAACTAGGTTAAGTGGTCTCCGCATACCAAAAAGTAAAATCGGATTCGGATCTCTGTGGTGGGAGATACGAATCCGGGAACATAGGTGGTCACCGCAGTTTTCTACGATACCCAAAAATTATCATTTTCTGCCAACTTTGAAGCTATTTTTGCCTAGGGTTACGCGATGTTCGAGGTCAACTAACATACAGATATTGAAGAGGGTTAATGGGTGAGCGTACCGGTGAAGACGGGATCGAGTTTGGTTCAGCGAGGTGACGGGAAACGACGCTGGAACACAGGTAAGTTACTGTTGAATTCTGCAGTTGCGGTTTTGTGCGGGGTCGCGGTCGTCGGGATCGGTTTGGGCGGTCTGGACGGCAATTTTTTGGCTCGTCGGCGGCGCTCTCTAGGTCTAGATGGGAAGAGGAGGAGAAAGGATGATCTAGGGTTAGGGTTTTGTTGAATGATAGTATATATAAGAAGAGAGGGAGAGGGTTATGTGTTCGCGGGTCGTGGGGGGGGGTGTTTCCGCTACTGTGTTGCTACTGCATTTAGAAGGGGTCGGGTGCATATGCTTTCAGCGGGTGTGTGCTCACTAGCGGGTAGGAGTTAGGATGTATTTTGGGTAGTGTTAGCTAAGGATCCATTAGTATTTTAATTCTATTTTCTTTTCTTTCCTTTTTCTTTTTTTCCATTTCTTTTTCTTTCTTTTTCTTTTAAATATATATATATATATATATATATATATATATATATATATATATATATATATATATATATATATATATATATATATATATATATATATATATACCCATAGAAAAATCTAGAATTATACTAATGCATACCTTAAGCTAGCAACTGTCCAAAGGGTCTCCTACATGGAATAAATTCAAAAAAAATTCTAATGGCCCCATAAATCCCCTAAGTTTACAAACACCTGAAATAAAAATTAAATAAAATCTATTTTCCCTAATTAGCTCATAATTACTATAGTTAAATTAATAATTAATAAAAAATAGATTTATACGGTTTTTAGGATTAGGGGTTTTACAAATTGGAACTGCTGTTAGAGGTGTGCTCGTTCTATCCTGGCTGGATATATTTTTCAGACGATGACTTAGAGGACTGGTGTCCGACGTATTACGGACCGTAGGCGGGAGTGGCGACCATGGGCCCTGATATTCATGAGTGATTACGAGGAGGACTAGTCGGTGTCACTGTATACCTTAGTTTCATGTGCTTAGCTTCTATACTGAATATGTCTCCATCTTAGATATTTGGCATGTTATATATATTTGAGACTCATTGTGCTTTGTTGATATACTATTTAGACTTGGATTTGGTTGTAGTTATGACTTTGTTTTTTTATTCTTCTATTTGATATCGTGCCATTATCTTCCTCTAGTTTTATTGTGATTGAGTATTAATTTTTATATCATTATCATTTTATCCTCCGTATGGAGTTGAGATATCATTAACAGGTTTATATATTATTGTGTGAGATGATTAGATAGTATTGTTGACCTAGACATCGTTCTACCGTCGATGCTGCGACGTAGGCTCGACATACCCACATACTCGTGCCCTGACACTGAGTGCGGGTCGTGACAAGCATTTTGCTACAAATATTACATTTGGCTTTTGTCCCTATTTTTTTTACCATTCTGAGTTGTAAATTTTTCAAAAATATTCCAGACACTACTAGTTTCTCTTTGACCCGTAGATGTCTTAGATGATCATTAGAGGAAGTAGAACCTGTAGAGTCTGTTGGATTTCCTTTCTCATGTCTATTATCCATTTTGAAGACCAGATAACTAACCAAGACTACCAAGTTATGAGATTCAACAAAACACAAAGCAACCAAACATGTATAAAACAAAAAAATAAACTTCATAGAAAGAAATAGTTATCTTCCAACAAACAATGATCACATGAATACTTATCTTCCAAGTTCCAACCTGTAAGGAACTTTAAGTTTTCAATTTATTTAGAGCAAGATTTGAGACTTACTTCTAGAAACTGTAATGCCCCAGTCCCAAAATACGTAGGACTAGGAATATGTAACATGCCAGCTACTCATTCAACCTGACTGTGGTCCGACTCGAATACGTATAAGCTATATAATAAGGATAACTATCTAAAAAATATTGATAATATCTATGTCACAATCCATAAAAGAAAAAAATATCAAGAATGAACTGCATGTGCTAAAGTCGGTCGTTCAGTAACACATAATCTCGAATAGCTCAAAAAAGAAATATGAGTCTATAAAAACTAGGCTACAACAGCAGATAAATCAATAATATGAATAAATGAATAGCATAACTCTAGTAGAAATGATATAAGTACCTGGTATCAATGCCCACATAACAAAGCAACATACATTAGCAACTCCAGGCAGGCTCCATAACGAATCTATGATACAAAATTGATAAGGGACCAGGTCCTCAGAGGGACGTAACAAGGTACAAGAAATAGTATGCCAAAGTAAAATAGTAAATTAATAAGCAATATGCTCAAGGGTATCTATCATAACCAGCTAAGTGAATGCAAGTGAGAACGTACTCGTCCGCTAAACCACCGGGTTTCATACATATACTAGGGTACTAGTGATAGTAGTAGTAATAGTAGTAGGTACGTACAAGCCCCGTCAAGGTACCTGCAGTACTATAATACTAGTAGAGTTTTGGTAGCCCAGCGGTACGGTAAGTTCTCCCCAACCCCATGTATCTCATACCTCATGTCACAAAACACAAGACAATCTCTATCTATCAAGTCAATGCGTAAATAATAGCACTAGTACAAGTCTCCATCCTTGTCCTAAAACAGAAGCCGGGATCCTTGAATATCTCAAGAGTGGCTCATGTGCATGAAAGTCGAGTACAGTGTCTTAGGGTAAATCATGCAAGATTAGCACGAGTAGGTAAGCGCTGACAATGCAACGATACCCGAACTCCACGTACGGAAGTTGGCACCCGAATATAATCCGGAAGCTAAGTATCGTGGCGGTCCTAGGTCATAACAATTACAAGAAATAAAAGAAATAGCAAATATAACATAACTAAAGCACAATCTACTGTGAATAAGGCAAGGTACACTTGCCTGGATTCTGGATATAGCGAGGTCCCAGTAGCAAGCTCAATACGTCGATTGCTCCCAAAAAGGTGGAATCCATATGAACGTCTCCGGATGCTGCAACAGACATCACCAACATTTCCAAAACTTAAGAAATCGATAGAATTGACTACCCATAAGTCCAATTTGGACACAGGGACGAAAATGGCAGTTTTGGGTCATGGTGGTGTCCATTTATGGCCCTCTATGCACCGTAAAACATGTCAGAGATAAAGTTCTCCAAATTTAACAAACTTAGTGTCCACAAGTCCAGATGGATGGCATGAACTCAATGGAGTATCCAAAATTTGATTCTAGTGAGCCGGTCATGAAATCACTCGTCAAGTGGAACCATGGAGCCCGTAAAACGGTGTTTCGTCAACGTTCTCAGAATTGAACCAAACTTGGGTCACAGGACCAGCGTAATGCTGTGAATCCGATGGCATAAGTTTTATTGTGAAACGATAAGCACATACGAAGTTATGATAATATATCAGAATAGACCGATACGGTATTTTTTTACGGATACACATTGATCCCGACGTGCACATGCGTCCAAATCAAGTTCCACGAAAGCCCATGCGTCCGCGTTTACGTTATGCACCATTCAGTGTAATTCGCATATGATGATGTGGCCTCGTTTGGCGGAACGCATCCCGTATCGAGAAAATCAAAATTTAGAAAATATTATCTTTTTCAGGTTTTTGGAACAAAGGTTTGGTCAATAAAATCTATGAATTACTCTCAACTATTAATACAAGCATGAAAGTGGTTATACCTGTTGTGAGTCAGAGAAAATGGTTCATGAAACGGAGTTACGACGAGGGAGAAACAAATCAGCGAAGTTGGCACCACGAAACTGTAAGAATAATTTCAGTTTAAACACACAACTTGGAGGCCTATTTTGAGCTATAAATTAATTGAATTAACGGCTGAAAATGGAGATGGGTGAAGATCAATATACCGAGATTACGTTGGAGGTTTTGGATCATTGATCCAATGGTTGGATTGCTCGAAAACTACGTATAAATTTGCTGCAATGAATGCAAAATTTTGACTTCATGATCACGCGTGTCACGACGGGATCGACTACCAAACACAGAAATCGTCCGCGGTGGGCATCGTGGAGGACGACGGTGCTTCAGGGGCTCGTGCAGGGACACGAGGGTCGACGCTGTAACTCTTCCACAACGTCAACGCGGTGCTAGGATTGTCGTTGTTGCTACCGATGCTTTCGCTTGTGGGCGAGCTCAGGCGCGCGGGTTGTAGCCGCACGGGCGGCGGTCGGTTCTCACGGTGGCACAAGGGATTGGAGGTGATGGCGGTGGTGGCATACACTGGGGTGGAGCCGCTAGGTCAGTGTGGTTACTCGAGGGTGGTGCCCATGCACGGCTGGTCTGTGGTCGTGATCAGAAAGAGGAGCACGTTCGGTAGCGGCGGTGTGGCCAAGGGTTGCTGCTCGGAGGGAGAACGGCGCAGATGTGCCTCTATGCTCGGGTTTGATGGACTACTGTTCCATTTAAGGGAATATGAATAGGAAGGAATAAAGAATAAACAAATAATAATAATATGGTGGATGAGAGGGAATGACTTTTAAATTAAAAGAAGGGGGTTACGGTTATGAACAGAGGGCAGGGGAAGGGGTAGCGGGTTTGGGTTTAGATTTGGGTTTGGGTTTATTATCTTTTCTTTTCTTCTCTTATATATATAGATTTATATTTATACAAAAATAGGTTTGCACATGAAATAAATTGTAGGAAAATTTTATAATACTTTAAAAATACCTTTACATTCAAAAATTAGTTTTCTGACTTATTTTAATTACTAAAATTAAATAATATTTATACAAGTTATCAATAAATTATATATTTTTAATTAGCTAAGTAGAATTCCCAAAATTTTAAAATATTAAAAAGACAAAATTAAATAAAAATTGGGTGTTTACAATATACATTATTTATAAAAAAATTGTCCTCGAAATTAAAAATAAATATGGTAGAAAAGATTTTAGTTAAGGTTGCACTTGTTTATCAAAAGATGGGGGACGCAGTTACCAATGGGATCCTAGTTTGACATCATATTCTAATAGTAAGGATACACTTAGTTTCAGTCACTACCCAACTTATAAAAATTAAGTTGGTAGCATGAACTATAGTCATGATCATATATATTTCTAAGGTTTTTAGAAAGTCTAACTTCAAGGAGGGATACGAGATGGTGAGAATTTTGTGACCATTGTCACAGCCTATCAAAGGAAATCTAGGTACTACCATGGCGTTAATGAGTCAATAACTCTATAAAAAAAGTTTACCAGTTCTCCTTGCTCCTAATTAGGTCATGAGTCTATAAGACAATAGGAAATATCATAGCCAAATAAAACTAGGGTGAGATGGTACCGAGGAATACTTTATCACATATCATGGATGCCGATGAACGGTTCAGCAATAAGCGTCAAAAGGTGATATAATTTTGTGTTTAGAGTACAAGGGCTCAACTTAATGCAACACAAGTGTCATGGACGTTGTTTGGCTTGAGTGGGCTACGGGTATATCGGTGGTTAGGGTATTGGGTTGCCGATGTACAATTTAATTTAATTACAACAGAATTGAATATTTAAGTATAGGTTTTTAGAAGGAGATATACCGCAAATATCGTGGGGTCTATATGGAGCATGGTAATGTATATTTGGGAATAACAGCTGGGTCATGAGTGAAGTAGGTCCAGTTAGGCTCATAAATCTCAAAGTTCTTGAAAGAATTGAGTCAATGTTAGAATTGAGTCGATGTTGCGTATTAAAATTGTCCGCAACGGAAAAGGATATCTAAGTGTCATTTGGGTGCACAAATGCGTCACGAATATTGTATGACTAACACGAAAATGGAAAGATGAGTTTGTGAGTGATAGTCATGTCATGGGTGTAGAGTGGCTAGTCTAGGTCAAAGGGTAGAAGTTGTTAGAAAGAAAAGGATAGTGTTGTGCTCCAATTATCTGAGCCACGACAAAGGATATCAAAAGATATAAAATTAAGGAGGTAATTTAATCCGCTTGGAATTAATCATAATCGATACCAAATAAATTCAAATTTACCCTGAAATTTTGAAATAACCCTACACTAAAACCAGGGGATTAACATCTACCCAACTTATAAAAAATTTAAGTTGGTATCCAAAACTATAGTCAGGGTCCTGCTAACAAGATTTTTGGAAACGCCTACTTCCTAAATAAAGATACAAGAAATCTAGAGTTTAATGGTCATAATTAAAGATTCTCTAAGGGAACCTAAATACTATCATGGTGCTATTGGTCAACATCTCTATAAGAAAAATTGCTACCAACCAATATTGCTCCTTTATAGTTCATGTCTTCAACAAAACATAAGAAAGGGTTTGGTCGGGTATAACTAGGACAAGGTAGTATAGAGACTTTGATCATCGCATGGCATTAATGATGAAGGGACTAATCGAGAGAATCATGAAAGGAGGAATCTACAGACCAAGATAAGAGAAGTTTATGATAAGTTTAGGGAGTATGGTCACAAGATTGAATAAGGTATGATTAGACAAGTATCTTGGAGAATTAAGTCATAGTGACTAGATCAGAAAATTAGAAATAGAAAAAACTGATACCTACAGTGAGATAGATATTAACACCATGAAGAGGGTACTAACTAAAAGATTAATTTGCTACTAGAGCGCGACTGGGAAAGAAAGAAAGATCTACTCAGTTGTTATAATTAGAAGGATCTTTGTTGCAAAAGAACGAGGCTATATATGCAAAATAATATAAGAATTTGATAGGAAGGATACGAATGCAGTCGAGGGAGTAATACAACTAATCCTTAAACTCAATACTATATCCATATAAGTTATATTATATATAACCTCTCTCATACTATTGGCAACCTACTTCTGGCTATAGGTAAATAATATACGATCTTTACAACTTTGTCTTCCTCGGATACTCCTAACTTAGTAGGTAAGGTCTAAACTAAGCATGTACTTAGGTCTATCACTCATGGCATACTATTCGCTAATCTTTAATTGGAATGCCTACCCATTTTTGTACAACTTACTCCATTCTATTATCTATCTTTCTGAACTGTTGTTCGTCTAGTCTCTGTCATCTAAATCTATCTTCCTTTCGAGAATCTTCCAACTACGCTACTACCCTATTACACAAGCATGATGTCATGGTTATCTTGAGTAAAAATTCTTCAAACTCGATGAGATGATAAGATTTCTAAAATCTGAAAATTCATCGGCTATGGTAGATTATAAATAGGTTCTCAACACCTACTACTAAGGATAGGTCCAGCAAGCTCATACCCTTATTAGTCAAAAATCTAAATTTCTGGCCCTAATCAGTTTATGTGTAACCCATAATATTAAGCTTTCATTCCTATAAGACTTCCATCTTCCATAAACACTTCCCTACCATGTGTAAATCTATAATCTAAGGGTCTTGTGATAATCCTCTACAGAATAACCAACAATTCAGTATGTGATTATGAACCTGTGTTTAATTTCTTAAAATTCGTATCACTTCGAGACTGATCAAAAATTTTTACTCGCACCAAGTTCTCAAAATTCCAAAAGCATTACTGTTCATAAATACTAAAATTATTATCCCTCAAGTCCATACCATAATCCCTTCTCCTTGGATTATGCGACCATAATATATTTCTCTTATCATTTGTTTTCTACTCACCTTCATATCCTTTTAGTATGTTAATCTTATTTTCAACTTTAAGCTTCGCCAATCACGACCCAGTACTTTCCGTTTCGTAGTATAGATCTTCTAGGCAATTACCGAGTGATAAAATATTAAGTCCTTCCTAGATCCTTCTCTTAATTTAAAATGCTCAAGGTTATGTACTCCTCGTGAACCTCTTCTTGTTACCATTTTACCTTCTTCACCTTGAGCCTGAGATTTTTTCTTGTTTATTCCATGTATATCTATCATCCAAACTACATGGTTACCATCTTGTTATAGCTTGTCATCTATTATAGGCAATTTATTATATCTAACTCAAGACTATAACATCTATCAAAACTCTCATCTTTTATCCTATTTGCTCTACCACAGATACTAGCTTATCTACCTAAGTAATTGTCATGACCCAAACCCGGTATAGGGGTACGAGTACGTGGGTACGTCCAGCCTACGCCGCAGCATCGATGGTAGAATGCTGTCTTGGTCTTCTATACTATCTAATATCTTACACAATGTATATAAAATACTATCATGCCATCTCAATTCCAAATGATACTCAATCACATATAAAACTAAAGGAAGATGTAAGCATGATATGGAATAGAAAGAAAAGAAATACATCACATGTCCAACTCAAATCTAACCACAAATAAGATCTCAAAATAGAACCTTCCCTCCTTAATTAGGAGGATATTTAGTTTAATTAAACCATTAGACTAGAACATTCCCTCCTTAATTATTTCTTCATGAGAGGTCCCAAGGGGTATAATGGATATTACATAGTGACTTGGGGAAGGGGCAAGGGGAGGCCGGCCTATTAAAGAAGGGGGGGAAGTTTATCTCTCCTCTTTTCATTTGAAATCTAGATCTAGAATTTTCTTCAACCAAATTCCTTCATTCCACATCATTTTCCCTACCAAATTTTATCTTAATTCCTTTCCAAATCACCATTGGAGACTAGTGGAGCAAGGATATAGAAGGAGAAAGCAAGGATCTACAAAGAGGAGCAAGGATCTACAAGTTGGAGGCCAATTTCATCACATTTGGAGGTTACATTGGGAATACATCTTCCAATAGGTATAATTCAGTTTTTCCCCTTAATTTAGGTTCTAAATCTGAGAATTAAATATGAGAAATCAACCAATATGCATAGGCTCCCATAGGATTTGGATTTGAGTTTATAGGAGGCCTATTGAGAAAGTTATGGTACTTTTTGTGTCAATTTTGGGGGAATTTCGAGATTGACACTTGTTGTGTTTATCAATTGTTCCTATAGATCAATTTGGCATGTGCTTGTGCGTTTGGGGCTAGTGTCGTATCTACAATTGGGTACGTATAGGTCGTATCCCAATAATTTGGTGATACATATTGATTTGGGGGTTTTTCCTCTGACACGGGACTTTGTGCATGTCACATTTTGACACGGACACGTAGATTTGTGTTTGACTCTTCGTATTGTTCATAAATAATATATTAGACTTGCTCGTATCCTTCAGGGTACGTTTGGATGTGTGGTGGACTCGTGTCGTAAGCGTATCATAGATCTAGTGTGATACGGCTGCGATGCACTCCACGTGTTTGTTGCATTTTATTTCTAGATCTATTTTCTATTGTTCTTAGTCATTATAATATGTATATATATATATATATATATATATATATATATATATATATATATATATATATATATATATATATATATATATATATATATATATTTATATGTGTTAGTGTATCATATATATATGTACCTATGTTATTTAATAGCTTTTACATATGTAGAAGTATAGCTACATATATACATAACACATAGGTACATATATATATGATACACTAACACATATAAATAAATAAATAAATATATATATATATATATATATATATATATATATATATATATATAAGTGTATGTATTTGTGTATAAGAGAGAAAGAGGGGGCTCAACACTTATAGTGACAGCAGCAGCAACATTCAGCGACAGCAGCAGTTTCAGCAACAGCAGCAGCCTTCAGCGACAGCAGCAGCAGCAGCAGCATTAGCGACAGCAGCAGCTTCAGCAACAACAACATTCAGCGACAGCATCAGCAGCATTAGCGACAGCAACATTTATCGCAACAGCAGCAACAGTTACCGCAACAGCAGCAGCAGTATAGCGATAACATCTGCAGCATTTAGCAACGGCAGCAGCAGCTTTCGGTGATAGTTTGTATGTATAGATATACCTATGTATTATTTGTAGCCAGTAGGTATATGTATGGTATTGGTAAATATATATATTTTATAGTTGGTATTTATGCATTAGTATATTATATTTTTAATAGTTGGTTGTTAGCATATAGATGGGTAGTGAGCTATAAATAAGGTTTTTGCAATTACCTTGAGATACCAAGATAAGTATCAGGGTATTTGAGGATACCCAAGGTATTGGGTTTGGGTATCAAGATGAGGTTTAGTGGTGCGATACCGAGTTGGTTCGAAACCAAGGTATCCATTTAGTATTTTTAATTAGGATTTATATATTTAATATTGCTTGAATGTACATATGTGGTATTTTCTATCTCTTGTTTGCCTGAGATACGATATCTTAGTATCCTGAGATACGATATCTTAGTATCCTAAGATGTAGCTTGTATGACCTAGATTTTTAGTGTTTGAACCCAACATCTTTGAGATAGACTCATGCAACCTAGAAATAGGTAGTTGACCAATTTTGACCGGTTTGACTTAGAGTTGACCTAGTTTAACTATTTTGACTTAGAAATGGCTCTTTGACCTAGATGTTGACTAGTTTAACTTATTTTCTTTCTGAAACCTTGTATTGATGTTATATTCCATATCTAGGTCTTTGAGGCACCGTATCAGACATCTGTGAGACTATTCACCGGACTTCAGGCAAGTACATTCTCTGATAGTTTATCATTTATGATATTCTCTATGTTGATTGTATGTAGTGTAGATATTCTTGTTATTTTCTTGACACGATAGTTACACGGATTGGTATATCCGGATCTCGTCATGAGATATTATTCTTTGGTATATAGTGTATCTTGTGCAAGCCTTGTTTCATTGATTATCTTGTACATGTACAAATACTGATTCTCGGAAAGACTAGTTATCTTCTTTGGGAATCTCGTGCCATAGCGTACCATGGTTGGATCTACTATACCAGTCGGGGGTGGAGAGTATTTTAGTGTAAATATGTGATCATACCCTCCTTGTGTATGTCTTGTTCCTTGTGAGTGTTGATCATACACTGCACGTATGATTAACGAGGCCATTTTACTCTTGTGCAAGTTCCCAAGCTGGTCACATGTTAAAGCTAGTACTCACACACTTAGTCATTAGTATTCTTGTTCATTGTCATATTATTTATTATTATATTTATTTTAGTATTTTCTTATTGTATATCTCTTATATCTATTGTTGCATCTTGTATATTCATATCTATTTACTGTTACATAGTTTTATCATTGATTAAAACTGCTGTTAGAGATTGTAC
Source organism: Iris macrosiphon (assembly GCA_036927795.1). NCBI lineage: Eukaryota > Viridiplantae > Streptophyta > Magnoliopsida > Asparagales > Iridaceae > Iris > Iris macrosiphon. Next base: position 77,965,875 of record JAYESA010000015.1, on the reverse strand, counting down.
TATGCTCATTTCCTGACTGGATATATTTTTCTCAGATGACACTGAGGAGTGGTACCTATACATTACGGACCTCAGGATATTGTTGGCTTAGAGTCAGAGACCCTGGCTCAGGAGGGACTTATTCCGACTGAGACAGATGACCCGGGACTTGTAGCTTCTTAGTATTCTTTGTACTGGATTTGTCTCCAGCTTATTTTTTAGTATTTCATCAGACTCAGTGATGTTATTATTTGACTCATGAGTTGTATGTGACTATTCTATTCTTTATCATATTCGTACGTATTTCCATCTTAGATCTGTGATTGAGTATACTGATAATGTTGGTGGTTTATTATATTGTTAGATAGATTACCCAAACAGTGTTCTACCGTCGATTCTGCGGCGTAGGCTGGGCGTTGTTTCTGACTTGTACCCTTACACCGGGTGCGGGTCGTGACACATTTTTAGTGGTGGCCCATGCAGGTCTTCGAGGTCGCAATTAGTGCGATTCGTAGTGGTGCTCTTATTTGAGTGCTATTACGAGCCTGTTTCAGGATATATGATATAGGCTATAGGCTGAGAATACTCAATTACATCTAGTAAAATTTCTTTTGATTCATTCAGCTATTCTTCCTTGATATCGATACTTGATCTTTTTAACTGTCCTTTCCTTGAGTGTCTTACATCATGTGCCATATTAATTATTTCTTTCACTTGTCTCAGGATGCCGCCTAAGACTAGATTGCAGCAGGGGAGAGCAGCTTCTGAGAGGTCTGCGACGTCCCGAGGGCCTGCACCAGTCACTTCTCCGGTGATTGGAGTGTCAGCTACTTTCGGAGGACTACCACCTACTCAGAGGACTATACCAGCTGTATCTGAGGGGCTTCCACCTCTAACTTTTGTGCCAGCAGATGCGACACAGATGTTTACACTATTTTGCGAGATGCTGGAGGCACAGAGGGCTCAGTCTGAGGCACATCAGAGGCAGACCGACATTTTACGGCAGGGCATCGAGAGTGCTCATCAGCTTGCTCGTGCCATAGTAGAGAGAGAAGTTCCGGTCCAGCAGCAGGTTGCTCCTCAGGTTGCTCAGCTTCGGCCAGGCAATATTCAGGACTTCAAGAAGCTGGAGCCTAGGGTCTTCAAGGGGACGGAGGGCATCGTCTATGCTGATGATTGGCTCGAGGACATTGAGCATCTTATAAGGGTGTCCCGTCTTTTTGAGGATCTGAAGGTTGAGGCGGTAGGACTTCAACTGTTCGATGTCGCCCGTACTTGGTTCAGGAATGAGCCGATTCTTATTGACGCAGGACAGTCTTGGGAGGTGTTCAAGGACCTCTTCAAGAAGAAGTTCTTCGCTCGGGCAGACAAGCTAGACTTGGGGAGACAGTTTAAGAGCCTCATTCAGGGGAGCATGTCTGTGGAGGAGTACGCTGCGGAGTTCGGCAGGTTGAGCCGATTTGCAGAGTATTTAGTGAGAGAGCCGAAGGTTTGGGCTATTCATTTCTGTGAGGGTCTAAACTGGGAAGTAAAGATCCTCATTCCGTCTTTTTATGAGACATACTCGGAGATACTTGTGGAGGCACGCAAGGTTGAGCGAGAGTTGGGTTTGAAGCCCAAGAAAGACCGTAATTCTTTCTAGGGGGCAACAGCAGTGCAGTATCTACCAAACGTCTTTATTTCTAGTCCAGGCCTTTCCAGCAGCCGCAGCAGTACCAGACTCCAGCTAGGGCCCCATTTCACCAGGCACTACAGCAGTAGAGATAGTTACAGCAATCTATCTGCCACTTCTGCAAGAAGCCTGGCCACATCTGGGAAGTTTACAGGAAGAGGTTGAGAGTTTGTTTGTATTATGGTACTGAGGGGCATCAGCTGAGGGAGTGTACTTCCAATCCTCGTCGTGCAGTTCAGGGAGCAGCTTCAACTTCGAGGACACAGGCGAGACCACCTGCAGTACAGCCGAAGGGACCAATTTTGACCCAACAGCAGTGCTCTATCCATCATTAGCAGCAGGGAGGTGCATGTCAGGGACGAGCGTTTGCTATGACCATCAAGGAGGATGAGCCCACCGGAGATGTCATCGCAGGTTCTGTTCTTCTTGATTCCATTTTAGCTTTAGCTTTGTTTGATAGTGGTGCTTCCCATAGTTTTGTATCTGTTGCTTTTGCTCTGAAGCATGGTTTGGTAGCTGAGTCTTTGCTTAGGACTTGCAAGATCATGACCGGGGAGGCATTATCCTGGTTAATGATATTTGTAAGGATCGGAGAGTTACTCTGGGAGGCCGGAAGTTGAGTGCGTGTCTACTTGAAATGCCACTTCCGAGCTACGATATTGTACTCGGAATAGATTGGTTGAGTAGACATCGTGCTAGTATAGATTGTAGAGGAGGTAGAGTTTTATTTGGTCCACCAGAAGAGCCAGAGTTCGAGTTTGCTAGAGGAGCTGTAGAGCAGGGAGAAGGCATTATTTATGGAGCTATGGTAGAAGACAAGGAGTTGCCGCATCCGTTGATAGCAGAGTTCTTGGATGTGTTTCCTGAGGAATTGCCAGGATTGCCGTCAGATCGAGATGTTGAATTCTCTATAGACTTGGTGCCAGGTGCATAACCAATTTTACAGCATGTCTATAGAGTAAACAACAGTGAGCTGGTCGAGCTAAAGAAGCAGGTGGACGAATTACAGGATAAGGGGTTTATCAGATCGAGTTCTTCACCGTGGGGAGCCCCGATATTGTTTTACCAAAGAAGGATGGATCGGTGCGCATGTGCATTGATTACAGGGCATTGAATAATCTCACTATCAAGAATAAGTACCCTTTTGCCACGGATTGATGATCCGTTCGATCAGTTGAGTGGTGCCAAGGTATTTTCTAAGATAGATTTGAGATCAGGCTACCACCAAGTAAAAGTGAAGCCGAAGGACATACCGAAGACTACTTTTAGAAATCGGTATGGTTAGTACGAGTTTATGGTGATGTCGTTTGGGTTGACTAACATACCGACGATATTTATGAACTTGATAAACAAGGTGTTCCATCAGTACCTTGATAAGTTCGTGGTGGTGTTCATCGACGACATACTCATTTACTCGAAGACACCGGAGGAGCATGAAGAGCATTTGTAAATTGTGTTGGATGTGCTGAGGAAGGAGAAGCTGTATGGGAAGCTGTCTAAGTGTGAGTTCTTCTTGGACAAGGTAGAGTTCTTGGGGCATGTTGTGACTAGTGATGGTATTTCAGTGGATCTGAAGAAGATCGCAGCAGTAGAATCTTGGAAGACCCCGAGTTCGGTAGCAGAGATCAGGAGTTTCTTGGGATTGGTAGGCTACTACAGAAAGTTTGTGCAAGATTTTTCAAGGATTGTCGAACCAATAACCAGACTCACCAGGAAGGATGTAGAGTTTGTTTGAACGGAGGATTGCCAGGTTGCTTTTGAGAAATTGAAGAAGAGGTTGACGTCTGCTCCTATTTTGACGTTGCCATCAGGGTTTGGAGATTTTACTATTTATAGTGATGCATCGGGGAAAGGTTTGGGTTGTGTTCTTCAGCAGAATGGGAAAGTGATTGCCTATGCATCCAGGCAATTGCGTCCTCATGAGAAAAACTATCATACCCATGATTTGGAGTTGGCAGCAGTCATCTTCGCCCTGAAGTTGTGAAAATAATATTTGTACGGAGAGCGTGTGGAGATCTTCACCGACCACAAAAGCTTGAAGTACGTTTTCACGCAGAAGGAGTTAAACATGAGGCAGCATCGGTGGTTGGAACTGATGAAGGATTTGATATATCTTTGCAGTATCATCCTGGAAAAGCTAATGTAGTTGCCGATGCCTTGAGCAGGTATCCGGTAGCTATATTCTTGACGCAGGATCGATATTTGATAGAGGACTTGGAGAGCTTGGATATTGAGGTGATAGTTCCTGGTTTGGCGATGCAGATATAGGGATTGCAGATATATTCAGAGTTGATGGACATGATCAAGGCAGCCCAGTATGAGGATGTATCTCTAAGAAGCATCAGAGCTCAGGTGAGAGCAGAATTGGAGGATGAGTTCACCATTGCCGAGGATGGATCTTTGCGGCATGGAGTTAGATTGTGTGTGCCTAGTGGGGAGCTGCGAGAGAAGGTATTGCAGGAAGTGCATCGCTCTCAGTATTCCATACATCCAGGTGCCAACAAGATGTATCGGGATATGCGAGAGAAGTGTTTACGTATGAGATGAAGGCTCCTGAGCTCTCTTTTCAGGATGGAACGTTGGTTCAGGAGAGTATTGTGGTAGTATGGCATGAAGAGGGAAGTGGCACAGTTTGTATCCAGATGCTTAGTGTGCCAGCAGGTGAAAGCCGAGAGGAAGAGGCCAGGAGGTTTACTTCAGCCATTACCCATTCTAGAGTGGAAGTGGGAGCACATTACTATAGATTTTGTGTCCGAACTTCCACGATCTCCAGGAGGGAAAGATGCGATTTGGGTCATCGTTGATAGGTTGATCAAGTCGGCCCACTTTTTGCCTTCCAAGGTGGGTTTGTCTACGGAGAAGCTGGCAGAGATGTATATGAGGCAGATCGTCTGGATACATGGAATTTCCACCAGCATAGTCTCGGATCGGGATAGTCATTTTATTTCTCATTTCTGGAGGAGTTTACAGGCGAGTTTGGGCACTCAGCTCAAGTTCAATACTGCATATCATCCCTAGACAGATGGGCAGTCAGAGAGGACTATTCAGACTCTCGAGGATATGTTGTGCCCTTGTGTACTAGATTTTGGGGGTTCTTGGGAGGACCATCTCCATTTGGTAGAGTTTGCTTACAACAACAGCTATCAGGCTAGTATAGAGATGTCACCTTTTGAAGCTCTGTACAGTCGGAGATGTCGTACTCCCTTGTCATGGGACGATGTTGGAGAGAGGGTTTTGCTTGGGACAGAGATGGTTATGGATGCAGCGAAGAAGGTCCAGTTGATCAGAGACAGACTTCGAGTGGCGTAGGACAGTCAGCGGTATTGGGCCGATAGCCACCGGAGACCTTTGGAGTTTGAGGTATAGTTTTAGATTTTGTTTTGTGCTTGATATTGGTTGTTTGTTATAGATTAAGTTCTTAAGGTAGTATTTTGTTCTAGGTGGGTGGTTTGGTGTTTCTGAGGATTTCTCTGACACGAGGCACGATTCGCTTCGGTGGAGGCAGAAAACTTAGTCCGCGATTCTTCGGACCTTTCACTATTCTAGAAAGGGTTGGTGCAGTTGCTTATAGACTAGACTTGCCACCTGTATTGGAGGGAGTGCACAACGTGCTTCACGTGTCGTAGTTGAGACGGTACGTGGCAGATACTAGTCACGTATTGGATCACTCGGAGATAGATGTGGGCCCTAGTCTTAACTATCCAGAGCAGCCAGTTAAGGTTCTGGATCGGAGAGAGAAGGTGCTGAGGAACCAGACTATTCCTTTGGTACGCGTCGCATGGAGGCATCACACTTCAGGGGAGTCTACCTGGGAGAGAGAGGATGAAATACGAGAGCGTTATCCATATTTGTTTGTGCCTTGATGTATGTTCTTTCCTAGTTATGTTTTGTTTTGTTCTGTTCTTTTGTTATGTTCTGTTATTTTCTGGGGGTAGTTTTCGTCTTTGAATTTCGAGGACAAAATTATTTTAAGGAGGGTAGACTTGTCACTACCATATTTTTTAGAAAAGGGTATTTTAGTAATTTTATATTTAATTAAATATTATGCATGTTAGATAATTATTTGTTATATTATTTAATCATTGTTAGATGTTAGTTATTTGTTTTAGACTTGTGTTAGTGGACCTAACTAGTTTAGTTTAGACTCATGGACCAACATATATTAATTGTTAGAATTGAGCCCAACTAGAAGCCCATTAATTAGGAGGATATTTAGTTTAATTAAAGCATTAGACTAGAACCTTCCCTCCTTAATTATTTCTTTATGAGAGGCCCCAAGGGGTATAATGTACATTACATAGTGACTTAAGGAAGGGGCAAGGGGAGGCCGGCCTATTAAAGAAGGGGGGAAGTTTTTCTCTCCTCTTTTTAGTTGAAATCTAGATCTAGAATTTCCCTCAACCAAATTCTTTCATTCCGCATCATTTTTCCTACCAAATTTTATTCCAATTCCTTTCCAAATCACCATTGGAGACTAGTGGAGCAAGGATCTAGAAGGAGAAAGTAAGGATCTACAAAGAGGAGCAAGGATCTACAAGTTGGAGGCCAATTTCATCACATTTGGAGGTTACATTGGGAATCTATCTCCCAATAGGTACAATTCAGTTTTTTCCCTTAATTTAGGTTCTAAATATGAGAATTAAATATGAGAAATCAACCAATATGCATAGGCTCCCATAGGATTTGGATTTGAGTTCATAGGAGGCCTATTGAGAAAGTTATGGTACTTTTTTTGTCAATTTTGGGATAATTCCGAGATTGACACTTGTTGTGTTTGTCAATTGGTCCTATAGATCAATTTGGAATGTGCTTGTGTGTTTGGGCCTAGTGTCGTGTCCACAATTGGGTACGTGTAGGTCGTATCCTAATAATTTGGTGATACGTATTGATTTGGCGGTTTTTTCTCCGACACGGGACTTTGTGCATGTCACATTTTGACATTGACACGTAGATTTATGTTTGACTCTTCGTATTGTTCAAAAATAATATATTAGACTTGCTCGTGTCCTTCGGGGTACGTTTGGATGTGTGGTGGACTCGTGTCGCAAGCGTATCATAGATCTAGTGTGATACGGGTGTGATGCACTCCACGTGTTTGTTGCATTTTATTTCTAGATCTATTTCCTATTGTTCTTAGTCATTATAATATGTAATTATATATATATATATATATATATATATATATATATATATATATATATATATTGTTATGTATATATATATATATATTTATATGTATTAGTGTATCATATATCTATATACCTATGTGTTATGTATATATGTAGCTATACTTCTACATATGTAATAGCTATTAAATATAGTAGTGTATATATATATATATATATATATATATATATATATATATATATATATATATATATATATATATATATATATATATATATATATATACTTGCATGATTATATATATACGTGTACGTATATGTGATGATATAAATAAATATAATCTAACTATGTGTGTATGTTATACTATATGTATTAAATTGTGGAGATGTATATATATATATATATATATATATATATATATATATATATATATATAAGTATATATATTAGTATATATATAAGTGTATGTATTAGTGTATAAGAGAGAGAGGGGGGGGCTCAACACTTATAGTGACAGCAACAACAACATTCAGCGACAGCAGTAGTTTCAGCGACAGCAGTAGTTTTAGCAACAACAACAACAGCCTTCAGCGATAGCAGCAGCAGCAGCATTAGCGACAATAGCAGCTTCAGCAACAGCGACAGCAACATTCAGCGACAACAGCAGCAGCAGCAGCATTAGAACCAGCAACAGTTACCGTAACAGCAGCAACAGTATAGTGACAGCATCAGCAGCATTTAGCGATGGCAGCAGCTGCTTTCGGTGACAGTTTGCATGTATAGATATACCTATGTATTATTTGTAGCTAGTAGGTATATGTATCATATTGGTAAATATATATATATATATATTTTATAGTTGGTATTTATGCATTAGTATATTATATTTTTAATAGTTGGTTGTTAGCATGTAGATGGGTAGTGAGATATAAATAAAGTTTTAGCAATTACTTTGAGATACCAAGGTAAGTATCAGGGTATTTGAGGATACCCAAGGTATTGGGTTTGGGTATTAAGATAAGGTTTAGTGGTGCGATACCGAGTTGGTTCGAAACTAAGGTATCCATTTAGTATTTGTAATTATGATTTATATATTTAATATTGCTTGAATGTACATATGTGGTATTTCCTATCTCTTGTTTGCGTATCCTAAGATACGGTATCTTAGTATCCTAAGATGTAGCTTGTATGACCTGGATTCTTAGTGTATGAACCCAACATCTTTGAGATAGAGTCATGCAACCTAGAAATAGGTAGTTGACCAAGTTTGACTAGTTTGACTTAGAGTTGACCTAGTTTGACTATTTTGACTTAGAAATGGCTCTTTGACCTAGATGTTGACTAGTTTAACTTATTTTCTTTCTGAAACCTTGTATTAATGTTATCTTCCATATCTAGGTCTTCGAGGCACCGTATCAGACATCCGTGAGACTATTCACCGGACTTCAGGCGAGTACATTCTCTGATAGTTTCTTATTTATGATATCCTCTATGTTCAATGTATCTAGTGTAGATATTCTTATTTTTTTTGACACGATGGTTACACGGATTGGTATATCCGGATCTTGTCATGTGATGTTATTCCTTGGTATATAGTGTATCTTATGCAAGCCTTGTTTTATTGATTATCTTGTACATGTATAGACACTGATTCTCGGGAAGACTAGCTATCTTTTTGGGGAATCCCGTGCCATAGCATACCATGGTTGGATCTACTATACCTGTCGGAGGTAGGGAGTATTTTAGTGTAGATATGTGATAATACCCTCCTTGTGCATGTCTTTTTTCTTGTGAGTGTTGATCATACACCGCACGTATGATTAACCAGGCCATTTTACTCTTGTGTAAGTTCTCAAGCCGGTCACATGTTAAAGCTAGTACTCACACACTTAGTCATTAGTATTCTTGTTCATTATCATATTGTTCATTATTGTATTTATTCCAGTATTTTCTTATTGTATATCTCTTGTATCTATTGTTGCATCTTGTATATTCACATCTATTTACTGTTACATAATTTTTATCATTGATTAGAACTGATGTTAGAGATTGTACACTGCTTCTTTCCTGACTGGATATATTTTTTCCAGATGACACTGAGGAGTGGTACCCTACACATTACGGACCTCGGGATGTTGTTGGCTTAGAGTCAAAGACCCTGGCTCAGGAGGGACTTATCCCGACGGAGACAGATGACCCGGGACTTGTAGCTTCTTAGTATTCTTTGTACTGGATTTGTCTCCAGCTTATTTGTTTAGTATTTCTTCAGACTCAGTTATGTTATTATTTGACTCATGAGTTGTATGTGACTATTCTATTCTTTATCATATTCGTGCGCATTTCCATCTTAGATTTATGATTGAGTATATTGATATTGTTTGTATTTTATTATATTGTTAGATAGATTACCCAAACATTGTTCTACCGTCGATTCTGTGGCGTAGGCTGGGCGTTGTTTCCGACTTGTACCCTTACACCGGGTGCGGGTCGTGACACTTCCTTTGCTGTCACTGTGCACTGATACTGCACAGTGATATGCCACTTCACTGCTGGACCGGAAGCATGCTCCCTGCTGAGCATATCTAAGCCCCTCTGCTGTGCTTCAGTTGCATAGTAACTACTCGATAGTCCCTCTTCAGTTGCCAAGTGATGAACTCCCCTTGCACTGGATGCTGTACCGCACGAGCTCCTCCAATATAGTTGGCTACTGTGCAGTACTGCCACTGCATACTCCTTGTTGTGGTTTGAGCTCTCTTCTTGTTGTGCTACAGTAGCTCACACCCTTCAGTGACTGCTTGACATTGTTGCAGATCCTACTGCAGGTACTGTAGTCTTCCAATTGTTGTGCATGAGCACGCTGACCCCTTTAGTTGCTGCTACTGCTACTGCTGAGCTTCCCTTTCAGTTATTGCTACTGCAATGAGCTACTAGCTGCTGCTTCCCCCTGCACGAGCTTGCTGCTTCCTCTCAGTTGCTTCTACTGCAGTTAGCTACTGCTCGACTTCCCCTTTAGTTATTGAACTACCCGTAGGTGGCTGCACTGCACACTATAGTGTGTAGCTCCCCCCTGTTATCTGATACCCAGTGCACGAGCTTGTAGGCTCCTGCATCCTCTACTATAGTAGACTCGATGCAGTGCACTAGCTGATACTAGCTGAAACTGCACAGCTACCTGAAGCTCCCTACTGAAAACACAGTGCACTAGATGATACTAGCTGAAACTGCACAGCTACCTGAAGCTCCCTACTGAAAACACAGTGCACTAGCTGCACAGTGGTGGTTCCCTGCTGTTGGATGCATGAGTTGCTGTGCATTCCCCTCTACTGCCTCGAGCTGCTCACCTAACTGATCACTCACTCACACACTCACAGACACACAACACACAATATGCCACACTCACACACATATCCATATGCACACACCTATATATATATATATATATCAATCTATATATATATCAATACTCTCATCTATGCTTATATGCATACAATCTCATATATACATATATATATATATGACCATATACCCTTACATAATACATAGATACCAATATATATATATAAATCTCTATATATATATACACTCTCTCAACTAGACATAATATATACACAGTCACATATATTCACATATAGATATAACCCTCAATACATATATACGTAGATAATATATACACTTATATATATATATATATATATAAACACTCATAGATATATCAACACCTATATATATATATATATATATATATATATATATATATATATATATATGTATATATATATATATAAAACTAACATACATATATATATATACACAAGCACACATGGAATTGAGGGCAAATGAGCAAACACGTGGAGTGCACCACACCCGTATCATACTCATTCTATGATACGCTTGTGATACGGCTCCACCACACAACCAAACACAACCCGAAGGACACGAGCAAGTCTAGAATACAAATTATGCACAATACGAAGCGTCAAATACATATCTACGTGTCCGTATCAAAATATGACATGCACAAAGCCCCATGTCGGAGGAAAAACCTCTAAAATTAACCTGTATCACCAAATTGATGAGATACGGCCTACACATACCCAATTGTGGATACGATAATAGTCACAAACAATCAATCATATGTCCATTTGATCTATTTGACCAAATGACAAACACCACATGTGCCAATCTCAGAATTACCCCAAAATTGACACCAAAATACACATAACTTCTACCATAGGTCTCCTATGAACCTAAAACCAATTCTTATGGGTAGCCTGAGCATGTGGGTTAGTTTCTCATGGTTAAATCTCATATTTAGAGTCTACTAGAAGAGGAAAAACTGAAATGTACTTATTGGGATATGGATTCCCAATAAAAATCCCCAAATATAGAAATATAGCTTCTCCTTGTAGATCTTGGCCTCCTTCTTGTTGATCCTTGCTTCCTTCTTTTAGATCCTTGTTGTAGTAGCCTCCAATAAAGAATAGGAAAGAAATTTAGGTAGAAATTTGTGAGGGAATGGTGAGAGAATGAAGAAATTAGAAAAAGGAGAAAAATCTAGATCTACAAAAAATATGAAATAAGAAGAGACTCTCTCTCTCTCTCTCTCTCTCTCTCCTAATGTGCCCGTCCCTAACCCTCTTCCTCAAGCAATATAAAATGTCTAATTTGCCCCTTGAGGCCTCTCATGAAAAAATTAATTAAGGAAGGAAGGTTCTAGTCTAATGGTTTAACTAATTAATCCATCCTCCTAATACATGGGCCTAATCTTGGGCTCAATCTAAACTAAAATAAATATTGAGTTCATGCATCTAACTAAACTAGTTAGGTCCACTATACTAGTCCAAAATAAATACTATATCTAACAATAAATAAATCATACAATAAATAATTAATCACACATGTACAATATTTAAATACAATAAATCATAAATTTAAAATACCTATGTAAATTACCAAACTATCCTTGATTGAAAATATGAGAGTGACAATCCTACCCACCTTAGAAAAATTTTGTCCTCAAAATTAAAGATGATCGTACCCCCTCTAGGTCAACCCCAGTCTAAACTAAACCATACAACATGCAATTTAAAAGAAATTACTAACTATGGTCTCTGTCTATCATAGTTTTGTAGTCTCCATCAGGGTATACTAACTATATGATAAAACACAAGCAGCTAACTAAATACGCAAACAATGGATGGAAAGGAAATAAACAGAATAGGACAAAATAAGCTAACTTATCACCTGAAGTGTCGTCCTCTTCGATTGCCATTGCAAATGCCCCGCCCTGCTGGGGTGGCTCTCTATATTGGTGCTGATTAGTCTGCGGTGCCACAGGTGGCCTAGCTCCACCTCTCTGCCCATGATCTGGTCTGTACGGGTTGTTGGAACACTCCTTCATCTGATGGTCAGGGGAACCACAATACAAGCATAGTCTGAGTCTCTTCCGACAGTTCTCTCAATCATGCCCATGCCTTCCATAATATGCACAAGAAAAAGTCTGTTGAATCTGCCTCTGAGGCTGCTGATGTGCCTGATGCACTGGCTTCTGAAACTGTTGTATCTGTTGAGATGGTGTCCTAACTGGCACAAGGTACTGCTGATGCTTATATACTCTCGGCTGCTGAAAGTGGGTGTGCTTCGCTGGGCCCGCACCACTACTTGCTCCTCCGGTGTCTCTCGGCCTCTTGGACCCAAGCTCCAAATCATCCTCCGCCCGATGTGCATGTCTCAGAATTTTCTCAAATGTAGCGGTACGGTCTCCATTTGTATGAGACTTAATCTCATTGTTCAGTCCCTTCCTGAACTTTCTACCCCTGGCCCGAGGATTCTGTCCCTCAACAAATTATCCCAATCGGTAATACTCTGCCGCATACTTGTCCACCGTCAAGTTCCCTTGGACGAGGTTCTAAAATTTACTCTCCAAAGTACTCTGAGCCACATCCGGGAAGAACTTCTCTTTGAAAAGCTCTTTGAAAGCTCCCCAAGTAACTCCCGGCGCTGATATCCTGGGGTCTGTCCTGAACCATGTCAGCGCAATGTCGAACATTATACTACCTGTCGCTTCTACCTGTAAGCTCTCAGGAATCTGTACCAATCGCAGGTCCCTCTCAATGTCCCATATCCAATCGTCAGCGTACAAGATTCCCTCGGTGCCCAAAATGTCCTTAGGCCCCATCCTCTTAAAGTCAATGATTGTTCCCGGCCTCGGCTACTGCGGATTGGGCTGAGGCAGTGTCGTCTGTGGCTGGAATAATGGGACTCTCTTAACTGCTGCGAGCGCGATCTGGTGAGCATTCTCCACGCTCTGTCGTGGGACCTCTGACTGTCGCTGTTGCGCCTCCATCATCTGCTGAAAGAGAGTGTACATCTATGTCTGATCGACTACGGGTGGCAGGAATGGAAGATCCCCTGCAATTGCTGGTGCTGTCTGTTACCCTCACATTTTTATTCAAGGGTAGTTTGGTAATTAACAAGGGTATTTTAATTTTAGGATTATTTGTATTTAAATATTGTGCATGCATGATTATTTAATTATTGTATTTTATTGATTGCTAGTTGTAGATTTATTTTAGACTTGTGTAGTGGACATAACATATTTATTAGATGCATGAACCAATATTTTGGATGAGTTTAGTTTGAGCCCATGAATTAGGCCCATGGATTAGGAGGTTGGATTAATTAGTAAAACCATTAGACTAGAACCTTCCCTCCCTAATTAATTTCTTCATGAGAGGCCCCAAGGGGTAATTGAGATATTTCACATAGCTTGGGAGAGGGTTATATGGTCGGCCATGCTTGGAGGAGAGAGAAACCATTTTATTTCACCAATTTTCTAATTCTTTAGATCTACAATTTCTCTCTTTCAATTTCCTTCATTCCCCTATCATTCCTCCACCAATTCTTCACAATTTGTAAACCCCCACAACCGAAATTAGGCCTACTTGGCTTAGATAGTGAAACTAGGTCTAGTTTGAACCCAATTAGAATTAGAACACGGTATTTTATTTAATTATACAATACTTATATCGCTTAGCGCACCTTACCGTTGTTTCGATAATTGGAGCACTACACTAGCCATTGCCTTCCTAAATTTCACAACCATGACCTAGACATGCCCGCCGACTATTCCGACCTTTGTGTAACTTTAAAATTATTCTCTCTTGTGCTACATTTTAGTCGCACAACATTCATCGCGGACGTTTATAATAAATTCAAAATATAATACGACTTTGTACCCTTGTGCGTTCCAATCGAAATTGGGAACACAATCTTGATCGTTTTGTACAACCCAAAATTTGTTAATATTCTACACTGTATCCTCTACATTCCTTACACTTGTGTCCCACCTAATTTTAATTCATGTACTTCTAATTAATTCCAGAACATCGCGCGCACTAATTTTAATTAATTAAAATCCAATTTCTGTCTTTGTGCAATTTTTCAATTGTTGGGCGTGTTTATGCAAAAGCGCATTAAGGTGTCCCCACCATTGGACAATACATGAAGAAATCTAACTTTCTCCTTCATAGGAATTTTTCTCATAATTTTTGGGATGTACAGCGCAACATCGCCCCGTATATTAAACCTATCCTTGCATTTAAACAATTGAATTATGGCCCTCCAAACATCCTCATGTGATCCCAAGGCCCAATCCCAAAGAGTGTTAACCAAGCCCTAATCCTAGGTCAACCCCCAAACCTAAAAATCCTACATGTATAAATAATCCTCCTCCTATTTTTTCCCAAAACTCAAAACCCATCCCCAACCCTATTCCTAGCCGACTTCTACACCCCCATGTACTGTTCATCGTCCCCTTCCTCCTCTTCCCTGCGCTGGAGCCCGGACAGCTTCGCCGGAGTCCTGCGAGCCGACCTCCTCTCCCCTACGCATGCCTTCCTCCTCGACCGAGCCACCCCGCTGCACCTCGCCACACCCGAGCCCCTCTCCCTCGTCGACTTCATCTTCTCCTCCTCCTCGAGCCGCTGCCACGACCACCCCCGGCCTCCTCCTTCGACTTCTCACTGTCCCGATATCCTCCCTTATCTCCTCCTCTTCCACCGGTCACCTTCCCCGTCGACCTATACCCACAGCACAGCCAGTCCCCCGTTCTCCTCCCACCAGCACCATCACTGTCCGTCGGGATTCCCCCATCACCCCGGCCAACACCACTACACCACCAGCACCGTCCCCACCTTTTCTCCTCCTTCCCGTCGACCCAGCATCCTCGTCACAGCAGTCTCTCCGCCAGCACCCCTCCACCCCGAGCACGCGACCCACCCACCGGAGTTCGACCGGAGCCGCCTGCACAGCTCCTCTCTTCCCTGCAACCTCCATTGCCACCACCACTCTACACCACCACCACCATTCACCGGCCTCCTCCCTGTGTCCCTGCTCCTTCTCCTCGACCACAGCCCCCTCCTTGACCGAACCACCCTGGCCGGACCTCCCCCCTGGCCGGAGTTCAGTCACCACCACCTACATTATCAATACCTCCACCATTACAAACATCATCAACCTAGTCATCATTATCATCCTCGTCACCATCTCATCATCTTCATCATCATCACTCCATCATTGTTGTCATCATCATCCTCATCATCATCATCGTCCACATCATTATCCTCGTCATCACCATCATCCGCGTCATCATCCTCGTTATCGATGTTATCACCATCATCATCGTTGTCGTCCTCACCATCATCATCGTTATAGTCGTCACCATCATCGTCATCGTCGTTATCATTATCACCCTAACTATCATCGCCATCGTCATTATTATCATCGTCGTTATCATCATCATCTCACCATTAATCATCATCATATCATCATCAACACCCATCATCATCATCAACATTACCCCATCATCAATATCTCATCCTCGTCATCACCATCATCTACATCATCGTCCTAGTCATCCTCCCATCAATCACCACATCATCACCCCCTTCACTATTATCATCCACATCATCACGATCGTCCCAGTCATCATCCACAT
The DNA here is from genome assembly GCA_036927795.1 of Iris macrosiphon. Taxonomy (NCBI): domain Eukaryota; kingdom Viridiplantae; phylum Streptophyta; class Magnoliopsida; order Asparagales; family Iridaceae; genus Iris; species Iris macrosiphon. The sequence goes on along the minus strand of JAYESA010000015.1, from coordinate 77,950,099 downwards.
CACCACCATCATCATAATTTCCATCATCATCACCATGGTAATCATCATCAACCCCTTTACGATCATCATTATTGACCTAATCACCCTCGTCATCGTGTTCATCATGGACCCGTCACCCTTGCCAGACAACCCGTAGCAGTCACCCCTGATTCCCGTACCTGTGCACGCTGACCCCGAAGATCTGTTGGATTTATCTGTGCGACTTCAGGAGCAGGTTATTGGTGCTGCACAGCTTTCTTGCCAGGCAAGTATACCTTGCCTTGTTGTACTGTTTAAATTATGTATTATTAGCTGCATGTTTATTATTTTAAACTATGCACGTCCGAGAGAGACTCGGGTGTAGTCAACGAAGGCATTGACGTTAGGACGTGTGTCTGACCTAGTGTCTAGTAGACCCACCTAAAGTCGTAGAGTTATTGGTATGACTCCCCAGGCCTTGACACATTTCTTACACGTGTTGTGAGTCTCATGTAGGGCACAGACTTGCGTATGCGGTTGGCCACCTATACGTGTAGGTCGTGCGACGGATAGGGTATAACTGCTAATAGTGATGCATGTTAGAGACTTAGCAGTTATTAGTAGTCGGAGCATAGACTATTGCAGTACGAAGGTCCAATCCTTGTCCTTGTTTGGTTGTGAGATTGGACTATCGTTCTAACGATAGACTATGAGCCAGAGTTACGACACCGATACTTGTACTCCGTCTCGGTGTAGTAGCTACTGCGTGTTGTGGATACAACATGCATAGATCATTGGACGGGGAAGACAATTAGTAGGCGTATGGGACAGACATTTGGCTACCGTAGTTTCAGAGTAAACTGCGGGGCCGTGAGCCTCAGTGTTACCTGGTTATGGGCCAGTGATACCCGGTTATGGGCCAGTGTTACCCGGTTATGGGATCAGTATTGCCCGGTTATGGGAGTATATGCTTGTCGATACATCCGGCAGAGGTAACTAGCTGCGCGCTATCATGATCGGTGATGTAGTCAGCATATACATCTGGCATCCAGTTTACAGTTAATGCCAGATACTTAGCCTCTGGCTCGACGCTATGCTTTATACCTTTCACCTACCCATACGTGCCAAGGTTGTCTTCAAAGTGCATTTCACTTAGCTGGTTAGGTCACCCTTGAGTTTTCACAGTATTTACTTTATGGCATACTTTTATGTATCTTGTTATGTCCCTCTGAGGACCTGGCCCTTTCCAGGTGTATTGTTCATGAGTATTCGCAGGAGCACAGATCCGAAATTTCTACGTATATTGCGATGGGGTCTTCTCTTCGAGCCGTGATTGGTAGTTTATATTCTTATATTGCATCTATTGTGTTTATCTTATATTCTGGTTCGGTAGTGGATTTGTTTCCATCCGACTACCATCATTAGATACCTTATATTAAGATCTAGTTATAGATATTGGTTATTCATTTATATATGATTTCTGTAGATGAGATTTAGTTATGGCCTGTGACATATATGTTTACCACTTGTGAATTGTTATTCATATTACAGCGTACGTGTGTTATGGTTTCCATATATTGGACTGCTATATTCATACGGCTGGCATGCTTACGTGTCCTAGTCCTACGTATTTTGGGACTGGGGCATGACACAATTTCCTTCTCAAATTTTTTATTGAGGCTTATACATCAAGGATCTAAAAGAAGGAAGCAAGAAGCAAGGAGGAGGAGGCCAAGATCTACAAAGAGAGGAGCTACTTTGCATTTAGAGACTTTTTATTAGAAATCCATCTCCCAATAGGTACATTTCAGTTTTTCACCTTCTAATAGACTCTAGATCTGAGATTTAACCATGAGGAACCAACCCACATGCATAGGCTACCCATAGAAATTAGTTTTAGGTTCATCGGATACCTACGGTGGAAGTTATGTGCAATTTGGTACAAATTTTGGGGGAATTCCGAGATTAACACATGTAGTGGTTGTTATTGGGTCTAATAGATCTAAATGACATATGATTTTTTGTTTGTGACTAGTGTCGTGTCCATAATTGGGTACGTGTAGGCCGTATCTCGTTAATTTGACGAAACGGGTTAATTTTGGAGGGTTTCTCCGACACGGGGCCTTGTGCATATCACATTGCAATACGGACACGTAATTATTCTAATTACTATACGTATTGCTCATAATTAGTGTATTAGACTTGCTCGTGTCCTCCGGGATGCGTTTGGTTGTGTGGTGGAGCCGTATCGCAAGCGTATCATAGAATTAGTGTAATACGGGTGCGGTGCACTCAAAGTATTTGGTTTATTATCCTCTTTCCTATACGAACATGTGTATTTAAATATCTATGTGACATTCTATATAATATATGTATGTATATATTGGTATATATGAGTTTGTGTATATGTGTGTGTCTATGTGTGTATATAATAGAGTATATATATATATATATATATATATATATATATATATATATATATGTGTGTGTGTGTGTGTGTGTGTGTGTGTGTGTGTGTGTGTTATATATAGATATATGTATGTATTAGTGTTTACTTATATATATGTATATATGTGTTTGTGTTTATGTGTGTGAGAGTGTAGGTATATATATATCTAGCTAGAGGTAGTTGTGTTTGTATATACATATATAAAGATTGATATAGAGAGAATATATATAGAGATAGAGAGAGCTACTATATATTAACATAGAGGTTGAGTGTAGTGTATTTGTGTTTGTGTGTTGGTGTGTAAGAGAGGGGCAGTTCAGCAGGTGAGGGGAGCTCGTGCAAGTGTGCAGCAAGGTGAGCAGTACCTTGTGCACAGCTCGTGTACTGAAAGAAGGAGCTCGTGCATCTTGGAGCTGCACAACAGGATCAGGTTCAGCATGTGCAGAAGGACTGCACAGCTAGCTGCTTTCAGCAAGGCTCGGTTCAGTCAGCAAGGGGGGCCAATGCACAGTATCAATTACTGATACATTCTGTATCAGTATCGGGCAACTACAGTACCTGTTCAGCAGTGTGGCAGTTAGATGCAGTTATGTGCAGCACAGTAGCATCAATATGTTTCAGCAATGAGTATCAGCACAGGTATTTGGTCCAGTGGTATTTCAGTGAGTCAGTAGAGGTTTCTGTGTATCAGTGTCTTCACAATGGTATGTCATTGTGCCCAAGCACAGTATCCATAGTTCAGTTCAGTTCAGTTTTAAGTTGGGTTTTGGTTTTAGTTAGTTTCACTTGGGTTTGGGTTTTGGTATTTGAGTTAGCTAGTAGTAGTTAGTTTATATATATATATATATATATATATATATATATATATATACATATTAGTGTTAGTTTATATAGTTAGTTGTTTAATTGTTAGTAGTAGATAGGATTAGTGATAGTTTGTTTAATGTTAAGGTATTGAGTAGTTGAGGTAATTGGTATGTTATGGTGAGTAGTTTAGTTATATATGTATACTTGACTATGTAATTAGTTAGTTATGTTTTAGTGTGTAGTATTTATATCTAGTTAGTTAGATATGTGTTTTGCTAAGTTAATATCTATCATAGTAGCTTAGTATATAGTAGCTATATGCATTACGTATATATGCAGTATGGTATATATTTTTGTTTAGTAGTTAGATACTTATAGAGCTAGTGCTTGAGGTATTATGTATATGTGTATATTGTATATATGTATTGATATGCATTGTATGATAAGTTGTTAGTTTATGGTTTATATATATGTATTAGTTATATGTTAGAGTTTTGGGTTACCTCGGGATACCAAGGTATTACCAAGGCATTGGGCCGATACCCAAGGTATTAAGTTTGGGTATCGTGATAGCTGTGATACGCATTGGTGCAAGGCCAAGGTATCATATTTTTATTGTTTTGATATAGTATTAAGTATATTGACTTATATATATATATCTAAAACACTATTTTCATATAAATAAATTTGTGTATCTTAGGATACAGCTTTTTGAGTGCCTTTTTGTACCTTAGATTAGATCGTATAGCATAGCTTCATAGTGTATCGACTTAGTGACTTAGTGTTAGACTCTTGCAACCTAGATTTTATCGGTTTGACCAAAAAATGGCTTATTGACCTAGAATTGCATCAACTTAATTGATTTTCATTCTTGAACCGTGTATTGATGCAACATACCATATATAGGTTGTGTGACACCAGCTTGGGCATCGAGAGACACACCTTGCTCAGGACTTCAGGCAAGTACATTTCTCTGATAGTTTTTAATTCATAATATTGTATATATGCATGTTCTAGAATTGTATACTTGATCCCGATACAATAATTTCATGGACTGGTATTATATGGATCCCGTCAGGAGATATTATCCCCTACCGTGCTCAGCGGGTACTCGTGTATATTGTATCTCATCGTGTATACTGGGTATTGATTATATTTTGTGTTCACACACTGCTCGTGTTCAGTGTGCTTATTCGTGTACACCCACTGCTCGTGTTCGGTGGTTATGATATTTGTGTACACCCACTGCTCGTGTTTAGTGATTATATTTCATGTTCGTAGTGTGTCGTGATTGGATCCATCGGTATTAGTTGGGGGTGGGAGAGTAGGAGTTGATTATGTGATCAAAGGCCCATTGTTACATCGTGTACATTCTGGTTACATACCTCACTTGTAATCGTCTTACCTGATCATGTTCACCCAACCCGATCACATAATGAACTTGTATTCTGAGACACATTAGTTTAGATTGCAGTTATTTTATCATATTGTTGATCTATATTCTCGTACATTTCCTGTATATCTATTGTTCATTATTTATATATTTAGTGATCTTGTATTTCATTTCTATATATGTTTATATGCTCGATTATGTTATTGAAACTGCTTTCAGAGGTATGTACTTCGCTCTAATCCTGACTGGATATATTTTTCCATATAATTGGCTTATAGAGCAGTGTCCCACATTCTACGGGCCGCAGGACGGTGTACGTATAGAGGATACTCCTATAGACCAGAAGGACTTAGTTGCAGAGCCCTAGGAGATCTAGTTATATTTGTGTTGGATTGTATTAGACTATTATTTTGGTGGATTCACAGTTTGTATTATTATTTCAGATTGTGGATTGTATCTTATTCTTTCCTTCGCTATTCTATTCATGCATTATTCTTCCTTAGTTTGTTTTGTGATTGAGATTAGTCATTCATGTGAGATACCATATTGCTCCTCCGTTTGGAGTTGAGATGATTGACAGGTACCATATTATATTATTGAGATGTTAGATAGTTAGAAATGACCCAAACAACGTTCTACCGTCGATTCTGCGGCGTAGGCTGGGCATAATCACGTACTCGTGCCCGAATATCCGGGTGTAGGTCTTGACACATTTTTAGTGGTGGCCCATGTAGGTCTACATTCACAAGTAGTGCAATTTTGTGTGGTGGCCCATGCAGGTCTAGAGTACTGCTACGAGCCTGCTTTAGGAAACAGGATTTAGGCTGAGAGTTTACTCAATCACAACTAGAAAAATTCCAAATCTATTTTTGCAAATCTTTATCTATTGATTATTGCTTTACTTTGAATAATGTTATGTCCTTCTTTGATGATATCGTATCATATTCAATAATGTTATGAACTCAAAATTCCAAATGCAACTAAGGAAGAATAATGCACGAATGGAATATTGAACACATGCAGTGTGTGAACACGAAATATAATCAATACCCAGTATACACGATGAGATATAATATACACGAGTACCCGCTGAATACGGTAGGGGATAACATCTCCTGACGGGATCCATATAGTACCAGTCCGTGAAATCACTGTGTCGGGATCAAGTATACAATTCTAGAACATGCATATATACAATATTATGAATTAAAAACTATTAAAGAAATATACTCGCCTGAAGTCCTGAGCAAGGTGTGTCTCTCGATGCCCAAGCTGGTGTCACACAACCTATATATGGTATGTTGCATCAATACAAGGTTCAAGAATGAAAATCAATTAAGTTGATGCAATTCTAGGTCAATAAGCCATTTCTAGGTCAAACCGATGAAATTAAGTTGATGCAATTAAGTTGGATCACTCGGAGATAGAGGTGGGCCCAACTCTTAGCTATCCAGAGCAGCCAGTGGAGATTCTGGATCGGAGAGAGAAGGTGCTGAGGAACCAGACGATTCCTTTGGTGCGCGTCGCGTGGAGGCATCACTCGCCAGGAGAGAGTACCTGGAAGCGAGAGACCGAGATGCGCGAGCGATATCCATATATGTTCGAGTCGTGAGTTATAATTCTTGCCTTGAGGTATAATTCTTTCTTGCACTGTATTGTTTGCTTTTAGTAGTTAGTTTCTTCCTTAATTTCGAGGATGAATTTTTTCTAAGGTGGGTAGGATTGTCACCCTCACATTTTCATTCAAGGGTAGTTTGATAATTGACAAGGCTATTTTAATTTTAGGATTATTTGTATTTAAATATTGTGCATGCATGATTATTTAATTATTGTATTTTATTGATTGCTAGTTGTAGATTAATTTTAGACTTGTGTAGTGGATCTAACCTATTTATTAGATGCATGAACCAACATTTTGGATGAGTTTAGTTTGAGCCCATGAATTAGGCCCATGGATTAGGAGGTTGAATTAATTAGTGAAACCATTAGACTAGAACCTTTCCTCCCTAATTAATTTCTTCATGAGAGGCCCCAAGGGGTAATTGAGACATTTCACATAGCTTGGGAGAGGGTTATATGGCCGGCCATGCTTGGAGGAGAGAGAAACCATTTTATTTTATTAATTTCCCAATTCTTTAAATCTACAATTTCCCTCTTTCAATTTTCTTCATTCCCTCGTCATTCCTCCACCAATTCTTCATAATTTCCTTCTCAAATTATTTATTGAGGCTTCTACATCAAGGATCTACAAGAAGGAAGCAAAGAGCAAGGAGGAGGATGCCAAGATCTACAAGGAGAGGAGCTACTTTGTATTTGAAGACTTTTTATTAGGAATCCATCTCCCAATAGGTATATTTTAGTTTTCTTCCTTCTAATAGACTGTAGATATGAGATTTAACCATGAGAAACCAACCCACATGCATAGACTACCCATAGAAATTAGTTTTAGGTTTATCGGAGACCTACGGTGGAAGTTATGTGCAATTTGGTGCCAATTTTGGGGGAATTCTGAGATTGGCACATGTAGTGATTGTCATTGGGTCTAATAGATTTAAATGACATATGATTGCTTGTTTGTGACTAGTGTCGTGTCCATAATTGGGTACGTGTAGGCCGTATCTCGTCAATTTGACGAAATTGGTTGATTTTGAGAGTTTTCTCCGACACGGGGCCTTGTGCATATCACATTGTGACACGGACACGTAGTTATTCTAATTACTATACGTATTGGTCATAATTAGTGTATTAGACTTGCTCGTGTCCTCCGGGATGTGTTTGGTTGTGTGGTGGAGCCGTATCGCAAGCGTATCATAGAATTAGTGTGATACGGGTGCGGTGCACTCCACGTGTTTGGTTTATTGTCCTCTTTCCTATATGTACATATGTATTTAAATATCTATGTGATATTCTATATAATATATGTATGTATATATTGGTATATATCAGTTTGTGTATATGTGTGTGTTTATGTATGTATATAATAGAGTATATAGATATATATATCTATATATATATATATGTTTGTATATATATATATATATATCTAGCTAGAGGTAGTTGTGTTTGTATATACATATATAGGGATTGATATAGAGAGAATATATATATATATATATATATATATATATAGAGAGAGAGAGAGAGAGAGAGCTACTATATATTAACATAGAGGTTGAGTGTAGTGTATTTGTGTTTGTGTGTTGGTGTGTGAGAGGGGGGTAGTTCAGCAGTTGAGGGAAGCTCGTGCAAGTGTGCAGCAAGGTGAGCAGCACCTTGTGCACAGCTCGTGCACTGAAAGGAGGAGCTCGTGCATCTTGGAGCTGCACAGCAGGATCGGGTTCAACATGTACAGAAGGACTGCACAGCTAGCTACTTTCAGCAAGGCTTGGTTCAGTCAGCAAGGGGGGCAATGCACAGTATCAATTACTGATACATTCAGTATCAGTATCGGGCAACTGCAGTACCTGTTCAGCAGTGTGGCAGTTAGATGCAGTTATGTGCATAGTAGCATCAATGTGTTTCAGCAATGAGTATCAGCACAGGTATTTGGTCCAGTGGTATTTCAGTGAGTCAGTAGAGGTTTCTGTGTATCAGCAGCTAGGGGGGCATTGTGTATCAGTGTCTTCACAATGGTATGTCATTGTGCCCGAGCACAGTATCCATAGTTCAGTTCAATTTCAGTTTTAAGTTGGGTTTTGGTTTTAGTTAGTTTCACTTGGGTTTGGGTTTTGGTATTTGAGTTAGCTAGTAGTAGTTAGTTTCTATATTATATATATATATATATATATATATATATATATATATATATATATATATATATATATATATATATATATATATTATAGTGTTAGTTTATATAGTTAGTTGTTTAATTGTTAGTAGTAGATAGGATTAGTGATAGTTAGTTTAATGTTAAGGTATTTAGTAGTTGAGGTAATTGGTATCTTATGGTGAGTAGTTTAGTTATATATGTATACTTGACTATGTAATTAGTTAGTTATGTTTTAGTGTGTAGTATTTATATCTAGTTAGTTACATATGTGTTTTGGTAAGTTAATATTTATCATAGTAGCTTAGTATATAGTAGCTATATGCATTAGGTATATATGCAGTATGGTATATATTTTTGTTTAGTAGTTAGATACTTATAGAGCTAGTGCTTGAGGTATTATGTATATGTGTATATTGTATATATGTATTGATATGCATTGTATGATAAGTAGTTAGTTTATGGTTTATTTATATGTATTAGTTATATGTTAGAGTTTTGGGTTACCTCGGGATACCAAGGTATTACCAATGTATTGGGCCGATACCCAAGATATTGAGTTTGGGTATCGTGATAGGTGTGATACGCATTGGTGCAAGGCCAAGGTATCATATTTTCATTGTTTTGATATAGTATTAAGTATATTGACTTGTATATATATCTAAAACACTATTTTCATATAAATGAACTTGTGTATCTTAGGATACGGCTTTTGAGTGCCTTTTAGTACCTTAGATTATATCGTATAGCATAGCTTCATAGTGTATCGACTTAGTTACTTAGTGTTAGACTCTTGCAACCTATATTTCATCGGTTTGACCTAGAAATGGCTTATTGACCTAGAATTGCATCAACTTAATTGATTTTCATTCTTGAACCTTGTATTGATGCAACATACCATATATAGGTTGTGTGACACCAGCTTGGGCATCGAGAGACACACCTTGCTCAGGACTTCAGGCGAGTACATTTCTCTAATAGTTTTCAATTCATAATATTGTATATATACATGTTCTAGAATTGTATACTTGATCCCGATACAGTGATTTCACGGACTGGTACTATATGGATCCCGCCAGGAGATGTTATCCCCTACCGTGTTCAGCGGGTACTCGTGTATATTATATCTCATCGTGTATACTGGGTATTGATTATATTTCGTGTTCACACACTGCATGCGTTCAGTGTGCTTATTCGTGTAAACCCACCGCTTGTGTTCGTTGGTTATGATATTCGTGTACACCCACTGCTCGTATTCAGTGGTTATATTTTGTATTCGTAGCGTGTCGTGATTGGATCCATCGGTATTAGTTGGGGGTAGGAGAGTAGGAGTTAATTATGTGATCAAAGCTCTATTGTTACATTGTGTACATTCTGGTTACATACCTCACTTGTAATCATCTTACCTGATCATGTTCACCCAACCCGATCACATAATGAACTTGTATTCTGAGGCACATTAGTTTAGATTGCAGTTATTTCATCATATTGTTGATATTCATATTATTGATCTATATTCTCGTATATTACATGTATATCTATTGTTCATCATTCATATGTTTAGTGATCTTGTATTTCATTTCTATATCTATTTATATGCTCGATTATGTTATTAAAACTGCTTTCAGAGGTATGTACTTCGTTCCAATCCTGACTGGATATATTTTTCCAGATGACTGGCTTATAGAGCAGTGTCCCACATTCTACGAGCCACAGGACGGCGTACCTATAGCGGATACTCCTATAGACCAGGAGGACTTAGTTGCAGAGCCCGAGGAGGTCTAGTTATATTTGTGTTGGATTGTATTAGACTATTATTTTGGTGGATTCACAGTTTGTATTATTATTTCAGATTGTGGATTGTATCTTATTCTTTCCTTCGCTATTCTATTCGTGCATTATTCTTCCTTAGTTTGTTTTGTGATTGAGATTAGTCATTCATGTGAGATACCATATTGCTCCTTCGTTTGGAGTTGAGATGATTGACAGGTACCATATTATATTGTTGAGATGTTAGATAGTTAGAAATGACCCAAACAACGTTCTACCGTCGATTCTGCGGCGTAGGCTAGGCGTAATCACGTACTCGTGCCCGAATATCCGGGTGTAGGTCTTGACACATTTTTAGTGGTGGCCCATGCAGGTCTACATTCACAAGTAGTGTAATTTTGTGTGGTGGCCCATGCAGGTCTAGAGTACTGCTACGAGCCTGCTTTAGGAAACAGGATTTAGGCTGAGAGTTTACTCAATCACAACTAGGAAAATTCCAAATCTATTTTTGCAAATCTTTATCTATTGATTATTGCTTTACTTTGAATAATGTTATGTCCTTCTTTGATGATATCGTATCATATTCAATACTATATGGATCCCCTACCGTGTTCAGTCCTGTACATTACATCCCTTTATAAACTCAAAATGTATAGACCTCCAGGCTGGAGGACGGCTTTGCCACGGAGCTGCATTTGTGTATGAAGAGTTGCAAGCTCCTGGTTCAAAAGGCTTCAAGTACTTCAAAGGGGCACGATCAGGATGCGCCTACAGCTAGACTGGATCGGGAAGACGACTTCGGCTCCTCGCTCGGTTCGCCTTAGTGCGGAGAACCTGTTTCAACGAGGGTCAGCATATCGAAACATGCTGGTGAAGGCGAGCTAGCCTGACTATACCAATCAACACGTTGTTTTAATGAAGCATGCATATTTGTGGGTTTCTATCTTGCCTTAGTTCATTTACAAGTAAGCAGCATAATGAATAATACTGAAATGAACTTGCCACCGTTCGGTGGATTTTTACCTTCCCATCTGAACTACCTGCACAATACTTACCTTGCCTTCCCTGTCACGAAGACACAAGTTAGTTTGCAACAGGTTTAAATATACACGATGATCACTGGCTTGATTGCCATAATGGACACTAGTCAATGACGAGGATGGTTTGCAGCTGCAAGAACGTGAGGTGCTACATACCATCCCGTCCAAGAACGTGAGACTAAACGTGAGTTCCGTCCGGAGCCGGAACGGTGCCAGTGCCCCAGCAGCCGCCCGCAGGAACTATACCTTGTGCACAAGTTGTCCATAATCTATTTGTTAAACATTCATGTACTTCAGGCAACATGAGTACGGGACATATAACATGTTAAATATTTATGCACTTCAGGCAACACGAGTACGGGAGACAAGTACAAGACAAGCAACTGTACAAGACAAGCAACTATTCATGATTTATTCCCAAACGAACAAGCATGCAGTTCAGTATCCGTTCATGAAGTTATTGACAAGCATAATGAACCAAGTCTATTCTCTTTTATCTTGGTTTCTTTTAGTTATTACTTGGTATCGTTTGATCGGGGCAAAGAAGAGTTCAAGCTTTTAGGGTGTGAAGCTTGGAAGCAGGGCTAGCTAATCGGGGTGGTAGCCACTCACTTAGATTGTTGGAAGGGAGAAGGAAAGAGGCGCTTCACGACTCCGCTCGCAAGCCGCCTACTGCTCGTTCACCTACACATGAACAGCTCGATCAATACTCTTTCCTCTCTTTCCAAATCTCGGAATAGAAGTGCAGTTCAATGAACGAAAACAATGAAAACCATCGAAACCGTTCAAGGAAAACAGCAAATCCCAAAACCAACTCAAAGCACGAAAGCAACAAGCGACATCGAAAACCGAGGCAATAAAAGATAGCAGCGGAGAGGTCCCTCCTGACTCTGTCGCTAAGTCGATCCCGGGGGCACGGTCCACTGAATATGGGAATCGATTCCGAAGAAACAAATCCATAACGAGGACGAGTTCTTAATTCAATCTATCCCGATCGAACGATACCGTCTTGTGTTTCTTAGCCGCGCTCTCCGCACCGGGAGAACGGGGCGCTACATCCTACCCAACTAATTGAAAGTTTTGTCCCGAAACTTAGGATAGAACCTACCATCAGGGAACGTTATGTTGGGGATGTCGAGCAGAGTATTTGGGGCAGTCCCAAATTTTGTGATTCGCATCGCCACAAAGGAGACATAATCCTTGTTTCATGCGACAATCGTTGGAAATGTGCCCCGGCTTTTTGCAGAAGTGACATGTTTTGACCCACTCCATTTTCTGCTTCCCGCCATCATTGTGACGCTTTGCAGCGTTGTTTCCTCTCTCGTTGCTTTGGCGTTTGTGACTGGATGTATGCACAGCGCCGGCAGGAACGTGAGGATAGAGTGGTTCAAGCGATAAGGCGTGATTTATGACTTCACGCATTGTCCTGTACTGATGAATGGCTACGTGCGAATGGATGGCAGGGCGTAGTCCACCTTCAAACCTTCTAGCTCGACTCGCTACATCAGGTAAATAGGCCCTAGCGAATTTAGAGAGTCGGTTGAATTCGGCGGAGTACTCTTTAACTGTCATGCCGCCTTGCCTCAGTTGCACGAACTCGTTCTCCATCTGACGTTGTACTGGAGGGGGTACAAACTCCTCTTCGAACGTGGTACGAAAAGTCGTCCACGAGATCGCCTCCTCTCCGTGATCAAATTGGAGAGATCGTCGATGCACGTCCCACCAATCGTGTGTGTTGAGGCGGAGCTGTAGTTGCGCACAGGCGACGCGCTTTTCTTCGGAGACCTCTAGCAGAGCGAAGTGATCTTCAAGTTCGGCCAACCAATCTAGAGCTACGACTGGGTCCTCAGTCCCGTTGAATGGGGTGTTGCAGACTTTCTTGAAGTGGCCAAAGTCGAAGGCAGTCACGTCCCTTGCCCTTGGAATATGCGACATCTCTACTTCAAGCGCGGGCTGTTCCACCGGAGTCGGCGCTCTTGCCGTGGAATGGTTGGAAGCCAAAGTCTGAACGATCTATTGCAGGGCATCCACCTGCTTCTGTTGGACTGAGAATCGCGCTTCTATATTGTCTTGAAACTTGAGCTGACTCTCCTCCGCCCGCTTCTCGGCCCGTTCGTAGCGAGCGTCGTCCCTTTGTTGGTTTTCCTCCAACATCCGCAACATTCGTTGGACGGGATCGATGCTTGGCACGGCTCGCTGGCTCCTTGAACTTTCCGAAGTGCCCGAACTACTTTCTTGGCTTTGCATTTCGTTCGGTGGTTGCGCTGCAGATTGCGCTGGAGCCATTCCTTCAAAAGAAGGTAAATTACATCAGGATCATAATGTATTATGGACTTATTGCATGAACGTATCTCATTTTGGCCTAGCGAGTTTAAGAGTTCGCACAGGAATTTGATCGTTAAAGGAACTTTTCCAGTGCGAGAGTCTAAGGAACTTGAATCTGTGCTCTGATACCACTATGTCACGCCCCGATTTCGCCGAATCGTAGGGGCGTCCCCCGACGTGACCGCCGTGCGGGCCTGGGGTTGCGCCCGCACAAGGCTTAAGTATTTTGCATAACGAGCACATATTTAGAGTACACAGATTTGAAACATGGAAAAGTTCTCTTTATTGATAATGAACATCTATTACAAACTCATGAACGAGTCAGCTAATATGCCGCACGGGCTTACAAAAGTGTTGACTCAAAATGAGATAGCAGTCCTGTACATTACATCCCTTTATAAACTCAAAATGTATAGACCTCCAGGCTGGAGGACGGCTTTGCCACGGAGCTGCATTTGTGTATGAAGAGTTGCAAGCTCCTGGTTCAAAAGGCTTCAAGTACTTCAAAGGGGCACGATCAGGATGCGCCTACAGCTGGACTAGATCGGGAAGACGACTTCGGCTCCTCGCTCGGTTCGCCTTAGTGCGGAGAACCTGTTTCAACGAGGGTCAGCATATCGAAACATGCTGGTGAAGGCGAGCTAGCCTGACTATACCAATCAACACGTTGTTTTAATGAAGCATGCATATTTGTGGGTTTCTATCTTGCCTTAGTTCATTTACAAGTAAGCAGCATAATGAATAATACTGAAATGAACTTGCCACCGTTCGGTGGATTTTTACCTTCCCGTCTGAACTACCTTCACAATACTTACCTTGCCTTACCTGTCACGAAGACACAAGTTAGTTTGTAACAGGTTTAAATATACACGATGATCACTGGCTTGATTGCCATAATGGACACTAGTCAATGACGAGGATGGTTTGCAGCTGCAAGAACGTGAGGTGCTGCATACCATCCCGTCCAAGAACGTGAGACTAAACGTGAGTTCCGTCCGGAGCCGGAACGGTGCCAGTGCCCCAGCAGCCGCCCGCAGGAACTATACCTTGTGCATAAGTTGTCCATGATCTATTTGTTAAACATTCATGCACTTCAGGCAACACGAGTACGGGACATATAACATGTTAAACATTTATGCACTTCAGGCAACACGAGTATGGGAGACAAGTACAAGACAAGCAACTGTACAAGACAAGCAACTATTCATGATTTATTCCCAAACGAACAAGCATGCAGTTCAGTATCCGTTCATGAAGTTATTGACAAGCATAATGAACCAAGTCTATTCTCTTTTCTCTTGGTTTCTTTTAGTTATTACTTGGTATCGTTTGATCGGGGCAAAGAAGAGTTCAAGCTTTTAGGGTGTGAAGCTTGGAAGCAGGGCTAGCTAATCGGGGTGGTAGCCACTCACTTAGATTGTTGGAAGGGAGAAGGAAAGAGGCGCTTCACGACTCCGCTCGCAAGCCGCCTACTGCTCGTTCACCTGCACACGAACAGCTCGATCAATACTCCTTCCTCTCTTTCCAAATCTCGGAATAGAAGTGCAGTTCAATGAACGAAAATAATGAAAACCATCGAAACCGTTCAAGGAAAATAGCAAATCCTAAAACCAACTCAAAGCACGAAAGCAACAAGCGACATCGAAAACCGAGGCAATAAAAGATAGCAGCGGAGAGGTCCCTCCTGACTCTGCCGCTAAGTCGATCCCGGGGGCACGGTCCACTGAATATGGGAATCGATTCCGAAGAAACAAATCCATAACGAGGACGAGTTCTTAATTCAATCTATCCCGATCGAACGATACCGTCTTGTATTTCTTAGCCGCGCTCTCCGCACCGGGAGAACGGGACGCTACACAGGCTAACCATCCGGATACCTATGATGCGAGCAATAGTCAGGCTAATCACATGTAACAGGCTATGAGGCATGTAATAGTCAGGCTGCACCGACGTAAGGTGTGGGTGAGCTATGATGCATGTAGAGTTGGGTATGATCACATAAGCTACTAATATCTTCCCGTCCCCAGCTAGCACGGTGGATTCCAATCACGACTCCTCGTGACAGGTCTCGATGATGCTAACTCATGTATTTATAGTGTCAGAATCATGTACGCTATACAACTAGAATCATAGAGATAATCAACATAATGAAAACTGTCAGAGAATGTACTCGCCTGTGGTCCTCTGCTGGAAATACCAATGTCCTGTTTCCGAGGTCTTGTCTGAATAATCCAACAGTCCTATAGACATTATTTAATGATAATATAGAATCAGTCGATACACTAACATACACACAATCATAAATACACTGAACTCAGAGATTATGCTAGGGGTGCTACTTGTCATCTAACAGGGTCAAGTGTGCGTCTAGCTGCACGGGTGTCACATCCTCAAATGCTGTGCAATTTGACAGTCACTAACAAACGTCTAGCCAATACGTCAGTATACATAAGGTAGACAACTCACAATTCTCAGGGTCATATAGTATATGCAATTATACGAGAAAATCCACAGTTAACCTAGGGTCATACAGTACATATACAAATTATAATCATAACTAGTGTTAGCATTTAATTCCTTATATATATATATATATATATATATATATATATATACTAAATTGATTATTATACGCATACACGTATACGAATTTGGTTTATTTGCATAACGTCTAGCAATCAATATCTAACGAACTTGGCATGAAACAATACGCTAAAATCCTAACATCATTCACACACGAACAAAATCACAAGAGAACACTTTGCACCTTGGCCTCGGCGTGCACGTGCACGAGGGAGTATTCGATGTCGAGTCGTGAGGGGAGGAGACGGGGTCATGTACGGGTCGAGGGGGATCAGGCGAGTTTTGTCGTCGAGGGAAGTCGACAAGGAGGTTATGTCTCCGACGAGGTCTGCTTCGACGTGCTGCGGAGTTCAGACGGCTGCTGTCCCGTCGGTTCAGCGGGGTCAGGGTCGTTCAGTCAAGGGATGTCGGGGGATGGTTGGTGCTGCTGTCGAGTCGAAGGAGGTCGATCGGCGGGATGGTTGGATGGCCGCAGGTGGAGGAGATGTAGATGATGCTGATGATCGATGGAAGGAGGTTCAGCGGGTTGCTGTCGGCTTCAGGCGGTGATGGGTGTAGACGATGGTGATGACGAAGGGAGGCGTGATGCTGGCGGTGAACAGCGGTGATGCTCGGTTGCGGGTGAGGGATCCGGCGAGTCAGCGAGGTCGGGATGGCCGACGGGTGAATAGGGAAGACGGTGAGTATGATGTCGGCTGGGTTGGTTTTAGGGTTAAAGAAGAATAAGAAAGATATATATATATATATATATAGGGAAGAGGGTTTGAGGTTGACCTAGGAAGTTAGGTCAGTCAACCTCCTTGGGATTGGGTTTTGGCTTCTTCATGTAGAAATTTGGAGGGCTAGGATTGCATTATTTTAAAATGGAGGGCTAAGGTTTAATGAGGGGTTGATGTTGAGTGTTACACACTCCAAAATTATAGGAAAAATCACATAACCGGTCAATGAAAGAAAATAGGGTTTCTTCATTTGTTGGGTCCAATGGGGTGTGGACACCTCAATGCACTTTTGCATAGAAGTCCCCAATAATTAGAAAATTGCACAAGGTAGAGTTTTTTGATTAATTTAATTAAAATTAATATAATTGGTGTTCTAAAATTAATTAGAAGTGCATGGGGCTAGAATAAGTTGGGACACAAGTGTCATGAATGAAGAAAACTCAGAATAGAATATTCTCATAATTTGGGTTGCACAAAATGGGTCGAGATTGTGTCTCCAATTTTGATTGGAACGCACAAAGATGTAAAGTTGAATTTATATAAAATTAAATACAATTATTTACAACGAATATTGTGTGACTAAAATGAAGTACAAGAAGGCATAGTTATGAGTTACACAAGGATCAGAATAGAAGACTGGCATGTCTAGGACAAGGGTGTGAAACTTGCTGGAAGGTAAAAGCTAGTGTAGTGCTCCAAATATCGAAGCAACGGTAAGGTACAAAAATCAAATAAAATCACAACAATTAAATATAAATAAATATCATGAGATATTAACACATTAAATTAAATAAATGAAAAGACAAAAATACCCCTATTCTGAAATGTGGTAGTGACAAGTCTACCCTCCTTAAAAGAATTTTGTCCTCAAAATTAAAATAAACTTGCACAAGAACATACAATCAAACAAAGGATTATACCTCAAGTCTCGAAGAGATACGGATAATGCTCGCGCATTTTGTCCTCTCTTTCCCAAGTTGACTCGCCTGGAGAGTGATGTCTCCATGCAACACGAACCAAGGGAATAGTCTGGTTCCGCAATACTTTCTCTCTACGATCCAAGATCTCTACGGGCTGTTCAGGATAGCTGAGAGTCAGTCCAACCTCGATCTCCGAGTGATCTAGTATGTGACTAGGATCTGCCACGTACCGTCTCAGCTGTGACACGTGGAATACATCATGTACTCCATCTAGAGCAGGTGGCAAGTCCAGTCTATAGGCCACTACACCGACCCTTGCAAGAATACCGAAAGGTCCGATGTATCGTGGACTAAGTTTTCCGCCTCTACCAAAACGAATCATGCCTCGTGTCAAAGAAATCCGTAGGAACACCAAATCGCCAACCTAGAATAAACAGTCTTAACACGCAATCTAAAACAAATAATCACAAACCAAAAATAACAAAACCTATACCTGAAACTCTAGGGGTCTACGGTGGCTATCGGCCCAATGCCGCTGTCTGTCATGCGCCACTCGCAGTCTGTCTCTAATGAGTTTCAACTTTTTTGCTGCATCCATGACCATTTCTGGTCCTAACAAGGCTCTTTCTCCGACATCATCCCAAGATAACGATGTACGATACCTCCGTCCATATAAAGCCTTGAATGGTGATATCTCAATGCTGACCTGGTAGCTGTTGTTGTAAGCAAACTCTACTAGGTGTAGATGATCCTCCCAAGAACCTCCAAGATCCAAAACGCAAGTGCGTAGCATATCTTCAAGAGTCTGAATAGTCCTTTCAGACTGCCCGTCTGTCTGGGGGTGATACGCGGTACTGAACTTGAGTTGAGTGCCCAAGCTAGCCTGCAGACTCCTCCAGAAATGGGAAGTAAAACGACTATCCCGATCTGAGACGATGCTTACAGGAACCCCATGTAATCTGACAATCTGCCGTATGTACATCTATGCTAGCCTCTCTGTCAATGTACCCACTTTGAATGGTAAGAAGTGGGCTGATTTGGTCAACCTATCCACGATGACCCAAATTGCGTCCTTTCCTCCTGGAGAACGTGGAAGCCCTGAAACAAAGTCCATAGTTACGTGATCCCACTTCCATTCTGGGATGGGTAAAGGTTGAAGCAATCCACCTGGCCTCTGTCGATCTGCCTTTACCTGCTGGCACACTAAACATCGGGATACAAAGCGTGCTACCTCGCGCTTCATACCATACCACAATATGTGCTCCCTCAGATCTCGATACATCTTGTTTGCACCGGGATGCATCGAGTACTGAGAGCGATGTGCCTCCTGCAAAACCTCTTCGCGCAGCTCTCCACTCGGCACACACATCCTCGTGCCATGTTGTAAAGATCCATCATCCGTAATAGTGAAGTCATCTGTCAGTCCTGTCCAAACATGTGCCCTGATACTCCTCAGAGTCTCATCATCATGCTGTGCAGCTCTAATTCTATCCATCAGCTCTGATTGTATCTGCAATCCCCACATCTGAATCTCAACACCTGGAACTAGCACTTCAATTCCCAAGCTCTCAATATCGGCCAATAAGTGTCTATCTGTCGTCAAGTACATAGCCATCGGATACCTGCTCATGGCATCGGCAACTACGTTGGCCTTTCCTGGGTGGTACTGTAATAAGATATCGAAGTCTTTCATTAACTCTAACCACCTTCTCTGCCTCATGTTTAACTCCTTCTGCATAAATATGTACTTCAAGCTCTTGTGGTCCATAAAGATCTCCACACGCTCTCCGTACAGATAGTGTTTCCACAGCTTTAGAGCGAAGATAACTGCTGCCAAATCCAAATCGTGGGTGGGGTAGTTCTTTTCATGAGGGCGTAATTGTCTTGAAGCATAGGCAATTACTTTTCCGTGCAGCTGAAGAACGCATCCCAAACCCTTTCCCGAAGTATCACTGTAGATAGTAAAACCACCTGTTCCTAATGGCAACGTCAAAACTGGAGTTGTCGTTAATCTCTTCTTCAGCTCATCAAACGCTGCCTGATATTCCTCTGTCCAGACAAAATCCACATCTTTCTTGGTCAGCCTAGTCATCGGCTCTGCAATCTTGGAGAAGTCTTGTACAAACCTTTTGTAGTATCCTGCTAGTCCGAGAAAGCTCCTGATCTCAGCTACCGAACTGGGGGTAGCCCTTGACTCCACTGCCTCGATCTTCTTTGGGTTAATTGAAATTTCGTCACCCGTCACCATATGTCCAAGGAATTCAACCTTGTCAAGGAAGAACTCGCACTTTGAAAGTTTTCCATACAGCTTCTCTTTCCTGAGAGTCTCCAAGACCATCCTCAGGTGCTCTTCGTGCTCTTCTGGGGTCTTCGAATACACAAGAATGTCGTCGATGAACACCACTATGAACTTGTCAAGGTACTGGTGGAATACTGCTGGTGCATTGGTTAAACCAAACGGCATTATCGTGAATTCAAACTGGCCATATCTGGTCCAAAAAGCTGTCTTCGGTATGTCTTCTCTCTTCACCTTCACCTGGTGATAACCTGACCTCAAGTCTATCTTTGAAAATACCTTCGCTCCTCTCAATTGATCGAAAATATCATCTATCCTCGACAGCAGGTATTTATTCTTGATAGTGAGGTTGTTTAGAGCTCTATAATCAATACACATGCGTATCATGCCATCCTTCTTCGGTACGAACAATATCGGAGCTCCCCATGGTGATGAACTGGATCTAATGAAGCCTTTGTCCTACAGCTCCTCAACTTGCTTCTTCAGTTCTACCAGCTCGATGTTGTTGACTCTATAGACATGTTGCGAAATAGTTTTCGCTCCTGGCACCAAGTCTATAGAGAATTCAACATCTCTATCTGGCGGTAAGCCTGGTAACTCTTCTGGAAATACATCCAGGAACTCCGCTATCAGAGGATGTGGTATCTCCTCTTCTTCTTTCCTGGCTCCGCAAAAAGTGCCTCTGCTCTGCTTTGTTGCTCCTCTGGCGACCTCAAACTCTGGTTCTCCTGGTGGTCAAAATATTACTCTGCCTCCATGACAATCTATAGTAGCATGGTGTCTACTCAACCAGTCTATTCTGAGTACAATATCGTATCCCAGAAGTGGCATGACGAGTAAACTCATGCTCAACTCTCGGCCTCCCAATGATACTCTTCGGTCCTTGTAATAATCACGGACTAGGATAATGCCTCCTCCAGTCGTGATCTTGCAAGTCCTATCTAACGGTTCTATTTTTAAATGATGCTTAAGAGCATAAGATACAGATACGAAACTATGGGAAGTGCCAGAATCAAATAATGTAAGTGCTGGAATAGAATCAAGATAAACTGAACCTGAAATCACGTCTCCAGCTGGCTTAGTCTCCTCAATCGTCATGGCGTATGCTCGTCCCTGTGGTGCTCCTCTTTGTTGTTGCTGGTGCTAGGCAAACCTCTGCTGCTGTGGTGGAAGTAGAGGTCCCCTCTGTTGGCCTCCTGGTATAGTAGGTACTCTGGCTTGTCCTCTCTGAACGGTTGTTCCACACTGACGAGTCTGAATAGATAGTTAGTCCCTCAGCTGATGTGCTGACGATCCACAGGACAAGCATGTACCCAATCTCTTCCTGCAGATGTCTCTGGTATGTCCCATCTTCCCGCAATACGCACACTGGGCAAAGGGCTGATTCTGTCTCTGTGGCTGCTGCTGCTGGATGTGTCCTCGAACTGGTGCCTGGTGTTGCTGATGCTGGTACAGCCTCTGTTGTTGTTGAAAGTGTGGGCGCTTGGTCGGTCCTGTACTACCACTTGTTCCTCCGGAAGTGTCACATCCTCTCTTGGGCCGGAGGTCCAAGTCATCTTCAGCAATCTGGGCATCCATCAGAATACCCTCAAATGTAGCAGTGCGTCATCCCGAAGTACGAGACTTGATCTCTCTATTCAACCCCTTCCTGAATTTCCGGGCTCTGTCTTCTGGGTCTCGAATCATCGATGGAGCAAATCGACTCAAACGGCAAAACTCTGTGGCGTATTCGTCGACTGACATGCTTCCTTGGACTAAGTCATGGAACTGACTTTCCAATGCTCCCAAAGCTACAAAAGGAAAGAACTTCTCCTTGAAGAGCTCCTTGAAGGCCTTCCAAATAAGTCCTTCATCAGCGAGCCTCAGCTCGGTACGATACCACGTCAGTGCGATATCAAACATCTGACTGCCAACGGCCTCGATCTGAATAATTTTTAGAATCTGCGCTAAACGCAAGTTCCTCTCTATATCCTCTAGCCACTCGTCAATATAGAGTATCCCTTCGGTTCCTTTGAACTCTCGAGGCATCATCCTCTTAAAATCCACTATAGTACCTGGCCTCTGGTGCTGCTGGCCAGGATGCTGCTGGTGTTGTGCTACTCTCTCCACAGCCTGGAGAGCCACCTGATGCGCATTCTCCATGCTCTTTCTCATCAGCTCTGTCTGTGCCTGGTGTGCTTCTGCTTGCATCCTCTGAGCCTCAGCTTGAACACGCTAAGCTTCTGTTGTCACTCTCTGGGCTTCTAACATGCCTTGGATTAATGTGAACATATGTGCCCCGTTAGTGGGCATACCTCCGGGATTCGAAGTCGGTGGTGGTGGAAGATTGTCTGTCACAGCTGGGGCAATCCTCTAAACAGGTGGGGGAGGAGGAATCCCAACAGCTGTAGATATTCCCACATGAATAGGAGATGTAGGAGAAACTCCAGATGTCTGTTCGTCGGGTCGAGAGGTGGCAGACCTCTCTGAAGTTGATGATCCCAATCTCAAAGACCTAGTCTTCGGCGGCATCCTGAAGACAGATCGAAAAGAATCAATTAAGGTAATAGATACGATATCATCAAGGAAGGACAGTAAAATTCTAAAAGAAGCAATCATTCAAAATAGCATTGTAAGAATCCGAATTTTTCCTAGTTATGATTGAGCATACTCTCATCCTAAATCCTATTTCCTATATCCTATCGCAGGCTCGCAGTAGTAAAACTAAATTGTCGCACTACTATGACATCGCACAAATTGCGAAGCTAGACCTGCATGGGCCACCACTAAAAATGTGTCACGACCCGCACCCAGAATTTGGGCATGAGTCGTGGGTACGTCCAGCCTACGCCGCAGCATCGACGGTAGAACGTTGTCTATGTCTCAATAATATACTAAACATAGCTCACAACCTGTCAATGATATCAACTCCATACGGAGGACAATGAAATAAACATCTCTCAATATCTCATAATGTATACTCAATCACAAAGACTATAGGAAATAATTGGCACGATAAAAGATAAGAAGTAATGACATAGTCAAACACAATATCTCAAAATAGAGATAAACCACAGTCTAGCTGTCCAACATAAATAGTCTCCACAAGTCTCAAATTAAACTTAACATAAGTCTCAACATAAACTAAAAATAAATCTCAAATGCATAAAATAAATGTTGTCTAATTAGCTACAGGTAGTGTCTCCTCTAAAGGAAGGGACTCCTCTAAGATCTCTGGTGTGTAGTCTGCATCTATACCTGGTCCATAGTGTATAGGACAGAAGTCCTCAAAATCCTCTGGAAAAAATATCCAGTCAGGATTGGAGCGAAGTACAAGCACTAACAACAGTTCCATGTATATTGACAAAAACTATAATACAGTGTAAAGAAATACAAGATGGATATAAATACTAGCAATAAGAAATACTGGAGATAATAAAATACTAGAAATAGAATACTGGAATAATGTCATCATCAATGGTACACTAGCAATGAACAAAAGTACAAGTGCATGCTAGAATAATGAACTAGAATATAAGTGAATGCTAGAGCAATAACTAAAATATAGAGAAATGCTAGATCAATAAACTAGAGATACATGTAGAGAATATCTAACTAAGTGTGTGAAACATCAGCATATCATATGATCGGCTTGGGACTGATCAGGCTTGTTACATATGATTAGCTATGATTCATGTAAGGTCAGGCTAACCATCCAGATAGCTATGATGCAAGCAATAGTCAGGCTAATCACATATAACAGGTTATGAGGCATGTAATGGTCAGGTTGCACCGACGTGAGGTGTGGGTGAGCTATGATGCATGTAGAGTTGGGTATGATCACATAAGCTACTAATATCTCTCCGTCCCCAGCTAGCACGGTGGATTCCAATCATGACTCCTCGTGATAGGTCTCGATGATGCTAACCCATGTATCCATAGTGTCAGAATCATGTACGCTATACAACTAGAATCATAGAGATAATCAACATAATGAAAACTGTCAGAGAATGTACTCGCCTGTGGTCCTCTGCTGGAAATACCAATGTCCTATTTCTGAGGTCTTGTCTGAATAATCAAACAGTCCTATAGATATTATTTAATGATAATATAGAATCAGTCGATACACTAACATACACACAATCATAAATACACTGAACTCAGAGACTACGCTAGGGGTGCTACTTGTCATCTAACAGGGTCAAGTGTGTGTCTAGCTGCACGGGTGTCAGTCCTCAAATGCTGTGCAATCAAACAGTCAAACACTAACACACGTCTAGCCAGTATGTCAGTATACATAAGGCAGACAACTCACAATTCTCAGGGTCATATAGTATATGCAATTATACGAGAAAATCTACAGTTAACCTAGGGTCATACAGTACATATACAAATTATAATCATAACTAGTATTAGCATTTAATTCCTTATATATATATATATATATATATAAATTGATTAGTATACGCATACACGTACGTATACACATACGAGTTTCGTTTATTTGCATAACGTCTAGCAATCAATATCTAACGAACTTGGCATGAAGCAACACGCTAAAATTCTAACATCATTCACACACGAACAAAATCATAAGAGAACACTTCGCACCTTAGCCTCGGCGTGCACGTGCACGAGGGATTATTCGACGTCGAGTCGTGAGGAGAGGAGACGGGGTCGTGTACGGGTCGAGGGGGATCCGGCGAGTTTGTCGTCGAGGGAAGTCGACGAGGAGGTGCTGTCTCCGGCGAGGTCTGCTCCGGCGTGCTGCGGGGTTCAGACGGCTGCTGTCCCGTCGGTTCAGCGGGGTCGGGGTCGTTCAGTCGAGGGATGTCGGGGGATGGTTGGTGCTGCTATCGAGTCGAAGGAGGTCGGTCGGCGGGATGGTTGGATGGCCGCAGGTGGAGGAGATGTAGATGATGATGATGATCGGTGGAAGGAGGTTCAGCGGGTTGATGTCGGCTTCAGGCGGTGATGGGTGTAGACATGGTAATGACGAAGGGAGGCGTGATGCTGGCGGTGAACAGCGGTGATGCTCGGTTGCGGGTGAGGGATCCGGCGAGTCAGCGAGGTCGGGATGGCCGGCGGGTGAATAGGGAAGAAGGTGAGTATGATATCGGCTGGGTTGGTTTTAGGATTAAAGAAGAATAAGAAAGAGGTTTTGAGGTTGACCTAGAAAGTTGAGCCGGTCAACCTCCTTGGGTTTGGGTTTTGGCTTCTTCATGTAGAAATTTGGAGGGCTAGGATTGCATTATTTCAAAATGGAGGGCTAAGGTTTAATGAGGGGTTGATGTTGAGTGTTACACACTCCAAAATAATAGGAAAAATCATATGACCGGTCAATAAAAGAAAATGGGGTTTCTTCATGTGTTGGGTCCAATGGGGTGTGGACACCTCAATGCACATTTGCATAGAAGTCCCCAATAATTAGAAAATTGCACAAGGTGGGATTTTTGGATTAATTTAATTAAAATTAATATAATTGGTGTTATAAAATTAATTGGAAGTACATGGGGCCAGAATAAGGTGGGACACAAGTGTCATGAATGAAGAAGACTCAGAATAGAATATTATCATAATTTGGGTTGCACAAAATGGGTCGAGATTGTGTCTCCAATTTCGATTGGAACGCATAAAGATATAAAGTTGGATTTATATAGAATTAAATATAATTGTTTGCAACAAATATTGTGCAACTAAAATGAAGCACAAGAAGGCATAGTTATGAGTTACACAAGGATCAGAATAGAAGACTGGCATGTCTAGGACAAGGGTGTGAAACTTGTTGGAAGGCAAAAGCTAGTAGTGCTCCAAATATCGAAGCAACGGTAAGGTACAACAATCAAATAAAATCACAGCAATTAAATATAAATAAATATCATGATATATTAACACATTAAATTAAATAAATAAAAAGACAAAAATACTCCTATTCTGAAATGTGGTACTGACAGATTGACAGGTACCATATTATATTGTTGAGATATTATATAGTTAGAAATGACCCAGACAGCGTTCTACCACCGATTCTGCGGCATAAGCTGGGCGTAACCACGTACTCATGCCCGACTATTCGGGTACGGGTCATGACACTGTCCTCTGTACCGAAGGTGGAGCACCTCTACAAGCTGCTGCGGAAACTCCTACCTTGATCGATGAAGTAGACCTCTAGAACGTAACTGCTGGAACAACGTCTGATAGTGCTGCCCTCATAGGTGACGAAGTGACTGACCTCGCTGATATTGCGCCTGAGCGCTGGGAACGCGTCTTCGGCGCCATCCTGATGACAGATTCGAAATAAGGAATCAATATTGAGCAAGATACGATATCATCAAAGAAGGACAAAAAATTTCAAGGAAAGCGATATTCAGAATGAAGATGGCAAGTTCAATTATGTTGGAATTATTTCCTAGTTGTGATTGAGTATCCCTCTCATCCTAGTATCCTATATCCTATCCTATCGTAGGCTCGTAGTAGTACAACTAAGTCATTGCACTACCACGATATCGCACTATTGCGAAGCCTGACCTGCATGGGCCACCACTAAAAATGTGTCACGACCCGGACCCGGTATAGGGGCACGAGTACGTGGGTACGTCCAGCCTATACCGCAGCATCGGCGGTAGAACGCTGTCTTGGTCTTCTATACTATCTAATATCTCACACAATGTATATAAAATACTGTCATGCCATCTAAATTCCAAATGATACTCAATCACATATAAAACTAAAGAAAGATGTAAGCACGATATGGAATAGAAAGAAAAGAAATACAACTCTCAATACATCACATGTCCAACTCAAATCTAACCACAAATAAGATCTCAAAATAATAATACAATCCATAATCTAAATGGAAACAACTACAACAAGGTAGGAAAATCTAAATGGCCTCAGTAATTGGCACTACATCCTCAGGTGATACTCTATCTGTTGGTCTGTAGTGAGTGGGATACATCATTTCTAACCATTCATCTGAAAAATATATCCAGTCAGAATTGGAGAAAAGTATAACCCAATAGCAGTTCCAATTAATTGATAATGACTATAAACAAAAATAGAGAATATAATACAAAACGAGAAACAATGAACAATATCAACTATGGTAGAAGAATAGGTAAACAATGAACAATATGGTATACACTGATCACGATGAACTAGAACAAGACAATAGAATGAAACAATGAACTAGAATATGGTGAAGAACTGTAACTATGCTAAGTGATTGAAATACTAGTTAGATATGTGATCGGCTTGGGTGAACATTGTCTACTTTAACGTTGGATAAACATTGTCTAAGTTAAACATTGAACATTGTCTAGGATTTGATCACATATCTAGCTAACACTTTTTCGTCCCCCAACTAGTACAATGGATCCAACCATGACACGTTATGATTCAAGATACTCAAGGCCATGTAAACAATAAACCTTGAACATTAAACATTGAACATTGAACATTGAACACTGAACATTAAAATATTGAACACTGAATATTGAACATTGTCTAAGTTAAACATTGAATACTGAACACTGAACATTGAAATATTGTCTAAGTTAAACATTGGGAACACGAGGAACAATGAACAATATATATATATATATATATATATATATATATATATATATATATATATATATATATATATATATATATATATATATAACATCCCATGACTGATCCATGTGTATACTAGTCCGTGTACCAATGTGTCAAGAGTCATGTAAAATATTTCTAAATACTTGCATTATAGTAATTATCAAATAATAGAAACTATCAAAGAAGGTACTCGTCTGTCGTTCAAGCAATGAATGTCAGACTATGTCCCAACTGATGTCACACAAACCTATATATGGAATATTACATCAATACAAGGTGTTGGAATAAAATTAAGTTAAACTAGGCAACATCTAGGTCATGAGGCCATTTCTAAGTAAAACCGACTATTTCTAGGTTACAAGAGTCTAACACTAGGATACTAAGTCAATACACTATGAAACTAAGCTACACTAACTAATCTAGGATACTATGAGATACACAAATTGTCGTATCCTAAGATACGCAAGTTTTAATATGAAAATAGTAGTTTAGATATATATACAAGTCAATACACATAGTATCTATAACAAATCAATAAAAATAGGATACCTTGGCCTTTCACCAATGCGTATCACACTACCACACACCTATCTCGATACTCAAACCCAATACCTTGGTATCGACCCATTACCTTGACATTACCTTGGTATCCCAAGGTAATTCAAAACCTCATGAATATAGCTAATGCATATGTAACCCTCAACCAATATACTAATATATACTAATAATATATATCAATATAATACTTAAATACTAATTACAATACGATACATACATATCTACATACTAACATATAGCTAACTACTAACATATACCTATTAGTACATAGATACTACACTAGCTATTACCCAATCCATATATATATTAGCATACATAACTAACACATAACAACTAACTATCTATTTATACTAACTATTAACTAACTATTACTAATTAGTATACTAACTAGCTGATACTCTTAACTATTCTAACTAGACCAAATACCCAACTTAATGCCCAAATACCTTGACTGAACCCAATATCTTGCTGAACACTGAACTAAAACCTTGGTACTGTGCTGATACTGCTCGACACTGCCTCCTTCCTTTGTTGTCACTATGCACTGATATTGCACAGTGATATGCCACTTTATTGCTGGATCGGAAGCATGCTCCCTGCTGAGCATATCCGAGCCCCTCTGCTGTGCATCAGTTGTATAGCAACTGCTCGATAGTCCCTCTTCAGTTGCCAAGTGATGAACTCTCCTTGCACTGACTGCTGTACCCCACGAGCTCCTCCAATGCAGTTGGCTACTGTGCAATACTGCCACTGTATACTCCTTGTTGTGGCTCGAGCTCTCTTCTTGCTGTGCTGTAGTAGCTCACACCCTTCAGTGACTGCTTGACATTGCTGCAGATCCTACTGCAGGTACTGCAGTCTTCCAATTGCTGTGCACGAGCACGCTGACCCCTTCAGTTGCTGCTACTGCTACTGCTGAGCTTCCCTTTCAGTGACTGCTACTGCAGTGAGCTACTAGATGCTACTTCCCCCTGCACGAGCTTGCTGCTTCCTCTCAGTTGCTGCTACTGTAGTTAGCTACTGCTCGACTTCCCTTCAGTTGTTGAACTACCCGTAGGTGGCTGCACTGCACACTACAGTGTGTAGCTCCCCCCTGTTGTCTGATGCCCAATGCACGAGCTTGCAGGCTCTTGCATCCTCTACTATAGTAGACTCGATGTTGTGCACTAGCTGAAACTGCACAGCTACCTGAAGCTCCCTACTGAAAACACAGTGCACTAGCTGATACTAGCTGAAACTGCACAGCTACCTAAAGCTCCCTACTGAAAACATAGTGCACTAGCTATACTAGCTGAAACTGCACAGCTACCTGAAGCTCCTTACTGAAAACACAGTGCACTAGCTGCACAGTGGTGGTTCCCTGTTGTTGGATGCACGAGTTGCTGTGCATTCCCCTCTACTGCCTCGAGCTGCTCACCTAACTGATCACTCACTCACAGACACACAACACACAACATGCCACACTCACACACATATCCATATGCACACAACTATATATATATATATATATATATATATATACACTCTCTCAACTATACATAATATATACACAGTCACATATATTCACATATAGATATAACCCTCAATATATATATACATAGATAACATATACACTTATATATATATATATATATATATATATATATATATATATATATATATATATATATATATATATATATATATATATATATATATATATATATATATATATATATAACACTCAGATATATATCAACACATATAGATATCAACCTATATATATATATATATATACTCCCATACACTCATCTATGCATATATAAACACACATACATATAACACCACCTACACACACACACACACACATATATATATATATATGTATATATATATGTATATATATATATATATGTATATATATATATATATGTATATATATATATATATATATATATATATGTATATATATATATATACACACACACACAAGCACACATAGAATTGAGGGCAAATGAGCAAACAAGTGGAGTGCACCGCACCCGTATCACAGTCATTCTCTGATACGCTTGTGATACGGCTCTAACACATAACCAAGCGCATCCCGAAGGACACGAACAAGTCTAGAATACTAATTATGCATAATACGAAGAGTCAAATACACATCTACGTGTCCGTGTCAAAATATGACATGCACAAAGTCCCGTGTCGGAGGAAAACCCCCCAAAATTAACCTGTATCGCCAAATTGACGAGATACGGCCTACACGTACCCAATTGTGGATACAATACTAGTCACAACAATCAATCATATGTCGATTTGATCTATTTGACCAAATGACAAAAACCACATGTGCCAATCTCGAAATTCTCCCAAAATTGACACCAAAATGCACATAACTTCCCCCATAGATCTCCTATGAACCTAAAATCAATTCCTATGGGTAGCCTATGTATGTGGGTTAGTTTCTCATGGTTAAATCTCAGATTTAGAGTTTACTAGAAGAGGAAAAACTGAAATATACCTATTGGGAGATGGATTTCCAATAAAAATCCTCAAATATAGAAATATAGCTCATCCTTGTAGATCTTGGCCTCCTTCTTGTTGATCCTTGCTTTCTTCTTATAGATCCTTGTTGTAGTAGCCTCCAATGAAGAATAGAGAAGTAATTTGGGTGAAAATTTGTGAGGGAATGGTGAGAGAATGAAGAAATTGGAAAAAGGGAAAAAATCTATATCTACATGAAATGTGAAATGAGAAGAGTCTCTCTCTCCTCCCTCTTAATGTGGCCGACCCTAACCCTATTCCTCAAGCAATATAAAATGTCTAATTTGCTCCTTGAGGCCTCTCATGAAGAAATTAATTAAGGAGGGAAGGTTCTAGTCTAATGGTTTCACTAATTAATCCATTATCCTAATACATGGGCCTAATCTTGGGCTCAATCTAAACTAAAACAAATATTGGGTTCATGCATCTAACTAAACTAGTTAGGTCCACTACACTAGTCCAAAATAAATACTACATCTAACAATAAATAAATTATACAACAAATAATTAATCACACATGCACAATATTTAAATACAATAAATCCTAAATTTAAAATATCCGTGTCAATTACCAAACTACCCTTGATTGAAAATATGAAGGTGACAGTAATCACGGGTGGAACTCACTTATTCAGTTAACACTGACAACCCAAATAATCAAGTACATCTAGTTTGATTTCGAAAGCTATACTTTAGTACTCTAGTTATCTAATTACTCAAACATTTGGTCTAGCAATCTACCTATCTATTTAGTCCAGACCTATAGTCATCAATAATTTAAGGGGTCATAAGATCTAGTTTTGATACTAAAAGTCACAAGACAACTAGAGATTTAACTACTATATCCTGCTACGTAAGGTTCCAATTTCTTAAGGTCATAATACAATTTCTTGTATCACCATCATGGGCCACATATAATCCCTAGCATCTAGCTATGTATTTCATAAAGTATTCCAGTGTATTAGATTTAAACCATCTTTCTAACTTCTAATACTTTCAAATTACTGCTACCTTAAGCAAGGATAAGGTTTTATTAGTTCTAGGCCTCTAATACTATATTCAATTCTTATGCTAACAATCTACACTAGCTCTAACATATAGGAATAACCTATCTACCTACCCTATAAGGGTAACCATCTTCTCAAAAATTCATATCCAGCATGTCTTCTTCCGTCTTGACAAGAATTTGCTTCTGGAGGAAACACCGCGCACGAACGTCCATCTCTCTGAAATAGGGAAAGATGATAAACAATAATAAGGATGTCGAGGGAAATAAAATAGTACAATTATGAAGTCCAAGGACGATAATCAAATGCTAAAAAAATTTCAAATCAGTTGTGGATTGAGATACTAATACTGTTAATCCTGATTACAGGCTCACTCGGTACCAAAAAGTAACCGAAACGATTTAATCTGACCTACATGGACCACCATAAAAATATGTAATGCCCCAGTCCTAAAATACGTAGGACTAGGAATACGTAATATGCCAGCTACGCATTCGACCAGACCCTGGTCCGACTCGAATACGTATAAGTTGTATAATAAGGGTAACTATCTAAGAAATACTGATAATATCTATGTCACAATCCACAAAAGAACAAAATATCAAGAATGAACTGCATGTGCTAAAATCGGCCATCCAGTAACACATAAGCTCGAATAGACTCGAGAAAAAAATATGAGTCTATAAAAACTAGGCTACAACAACAGATAAATCAACAATATGAATAAATGAATAGCATAACTCTGGTAGAAATGATATAAGTGCCTGGTACCAATGCCTACATAACAAAGCAACATATATTAGCAACTTTAGGCAGGCTCCATAATGAATCTATGCTGCAAAACTAGCAAGGGATCAGGTCCTCAGAGGGACATAACAAGGTACAAGAAACAACATGCCAAAGTAAAATAGTAAATTAATAAGCAATGTGCTCAAGGGTATCTATCATAACCAGCTAAGTGAATGCAAGTGAGAACGTACTCGTCCGTTAAACCACCGGGTTTCATACATATACTAGGGTACTAGTGATAGTAGTAGTAATAGTAGTAGGTACGTACAAGCCCCGTCAAGCTACCTGCAGTACTATAATACTAGTAGAGTTTTGGTATCCTAGCGGTATGGTAAGTTCTCACCAACCCCATGTATCTCATGCCTCATGTCACGAAATGCAAGACAATCTCTATCTATCAAGTCAAGGCGTAAATAATATCACTAGTATAAGTCTCCAGCCTTGTCCTAAAACAGAAGCCGGGATCCTTGAATATCTCAAGAGTGGCTCATATGCATGAAAGTCGAATACAGTGTCCTAGGGTAAATCATGCAAGAGTAGCACGAGTAGGTATGCGCTGACAATGCAACTAACGATACCCAAAATCCACGTACGGAAGTCGGCACCCAAATATAATTCGAAAGCTAAGTATCATGGCGGTCCTAGGTCATAACAATTACAAGCTGTCACGACCCGCACCCGGTTTAGGGGCACGAGTGCGTGGGTACGTCCAGCCTACGCCGCAGCATCGGCGGTAGAACGCTGTCTAGGTCAAGTACTATCTATAAAATCTCACGCTAGTATCCAACTCCATAAGGAGACTCGGATAACACTATGAAAATATTAACAACATACTCAATCACAACTACAGCACGATAGGAATTTGAAGAAACAAAAGAATACAACACAAGTCTAATGACAAAATAATCATACCTGCAATCATTAACTTCCAATCCCCAAGTGTGTCAGAACCCAGTCTACTAAGGTCACAGTCTGGAAAAATATTTCCAGTCAAGAAGGAGCAAAGTACATCTCTAAATAGCAGTTCTATATAAATGACATAAACTATGTAGCAGTTCTAGATGGAAATATACCAGATGCATGTATAGGTACAAGATATGTACAATGAAAGAAATACTGGAAATACTGTAAGTAACTGCAGAAAAAGAAACAATATGTCCATGAGCAAGAACCTATGACTAAGTGTGTGAGTACTAGCTTTAACATGTGATCGGCTTGGGAACTTGATCAGGCTGGTTACATGTGATTAGCTATGATTCACGAAGGTCAGGCTAACCGTTGGTTAGCTATGATGCATGGAGAGGTCAGGCTAATCACACGTAACAGCTATGAAGCATGAAGATGGTCAGGCCGCACCCGACGTGAGATGTGGGGTGAGCTATGGTGCATATAAAGTTGGGTATGATCACATATCTATACTAAAATACTCTCCACCCCCGACTGGTATAGTAGATCCAATCATGGTACGCTATGGCACTAGATTCCCTAGGAAGGTAGCAAATCTCCCCGGGAATCAGCGTCTGTACATGCACAAGATAGCAAGGAAAACAAGTCTTGTACAAGCTACACCATGAATAAGGAATAACATCTCATGACGAGATCCGTGTATACCAATCCGTGTAACCAATGTGTCAAGAACATGGATATTTATACTAGATACAGTGAACATAGGAGATATCATAAATTAGAAATTAATCAGAGAATGTACTTGCCTTTGGTCCTTAGCTGGTGAATACCGAGGTCCTGTTCCAGAGTGTCGCCTGGAGGAACCCACAGTCCTAATGACATATAATAACAATACAATATTTGCATCAGAAGCTATACTAAACACACAAGCAAATACTAACTCAGGGGCCATGTCAGGCATGGGACTCAGTCAACTAGGGTCGTCTATTAGAGACATAGAAGTGTGCACATTGTACTAACATATACATCAAATACATTTGGTACGAAAATAGATAAGTGTATATATATATACCTTAAGTAATATTAATACTGTATGTTTTAATTACAATAGCTACTGGAAAATACGTTATACAAGGTATAGTCATAAAAATAAGCCAAGTTAGAATTTTACTATATCTACTAAATTCCAAAGTACAATGACTATGCTAATACATGAATTTAATTTATACTAGTATATATATACTTTAAAATAAATAATACTTGTGTATATATATATAAACATAATAAATAATACTTGAATGTATATATAAGCATAATAATTAACACTTGAATGTATATCTATATGGACATAGTTCATTGAAAAGGGATACAATACGTATTTATATTATACTATACCAATTTATAATTATACCAAAAATATATTATTATGCTACATTTATTTATATATGCCAAATTATATTTTTGTTAAACATATACCAGTTAACAATTACCAACATATACTGAAAATATAGATATGCACGTATGTACCAATTTTATATTGAAATATATTAAGTATATACAAAATATATACATATACATATACCAATACGAAAATATAATCTACATATATGTATATATACCAAAAATTTTATACAAAATATGTATAACTGATTAATTATTTAACTAAACCAAACTAATTATGTATTTTAACTAATTATATACTAAACTAATTTATATGAAATTACTAACTAATTAATTAATAAATCAATTAACTGATTAAGAATTTATTTACTGATTATAAATAATTAACTAAACTAACTAATACAAATTAACTATTCTAATTATTATAATTAAACTAATTAAACTAACTAATCTAATTAATTAATTAACTAACTAATCACATTTAATTAACTAATACACTATAACTAATTCTTTACTTACAGAACAGAAGAAAGGGGGAGAAGAGAAGCTCACATTCGTCGTCGACGGAGGAGCAAATCCGCCGGGGTCGGCGTGGGTCAGGCGTCGGCGAGGTCGACGTTCGACTCGGGGCGGCGGATCTGTTCGGCGGCGGGTGTTCTCGTCCCGAGGAGGCGGCGGGTGTTCTGTTCCAGCGGCGGCGCTCGGTTCCAGCGGCGGCGGCGGCTGTCGAACTCGGCTCGAGGGTGAGGTGGTCTGATCTAGGGTTAGGGTCAGATCGAGGAGGCGGTCGACGGTTCTTCTCGGCGGCGGCGGTGCTTCAACCGGCGTCTCGACTCAGCGGAAGGAGATCTCGGCGGATCTGGGCGGCCACCGGCGCTCGCCGGAGTTAGGTTAGGGTTAGGTTTAGTGGATGTGTCGGGGTGCATCGTGTCGGCTGGACACGATGGGTTCGCTGTACAGTGGGCGTGTCCGGGTGTTGGACACGGGGTGGGTGTTTGCTGTGGTGTGGGGGTTATGTCCGGGTGTGTCGGACACGGAAATCAGGTTGTAAAGTTGTAACCGGACACAGGAAATGAATGGATACGGTGGGACACCCGGGGTCGGACCCGAGGCCAACACGGCTGACACGGTGATGCTGGACACACGGACACGAGCACACAAAATGGTGGTGATGGCTTGTTGGCTTGTGGGGATTTGTGAGGGCTAGCTAGGGTTTCTTGGGAATGGTGATGAGAGCCTTAAATAGGGAGAGAAGGTGTGGGATAAAGGGTGAGGGTTGGCCCAAATAACAATGGCCCAAGATCATACATGAATAAATTCATGTGGGAAAAATGAGGGTGAAATGGGAGACGGTAAACTCATAAAATTAATAGAAAATATTATAATTTAAGAAAATATTTTTAAGGCTTCCAAGGCTAGCTGATTCCAATTAGCTACTAATTAAACCCATTTTCGCAAAATCTTAGAAAGTATGAAATGTATTTATTTACTTTCCTAATAAATATAAAATTATTATGAAGAAACAACTAGTCTTTTAATTAATTTATCCAATAATTAATTTTATGATTTCAAGCCAATAAACATTTGAAACTAGAGAAATATGTATATACATTATTATTTATTTATTTATTTATAAGAAATCGACATTTAGAAAAATGATTTTTATAAAAGATTTTAATTACCTTCTAAAATTAAACATAGTTCCAAATCAAATACAAAAATTCAAGGAGAAAATATTTTATAAACTTGGTATTTAAAATAAATTAAAAATCTAATTATTTCGGAAATTGGAAATCGGAGGTTACACAAGCAATAAAAGAAACATCAAATATAACATAACCAGAGCACAATCTACTGTGAACAAGGCAAGATACACTTGCCTGGATTCTGGATATAGCGAGGTCATGCGTCGACTGCTCCCGAAAAGGTGGAATCCATACGAACGTCTTCGGATGCTGCAACAGACAATTCCAACGTTTTCAAAACATAAGAAATAGCTAGAATTGACTACCCATAAGTCCAATTTGGACATAGAAACAAAAACGATAATTTTGGATCAAAGCGGTATCCATTTGTGGCCCTCTTTGCACCGTAAAATGTGTCAGAGATAAAGTTCTCAAAATTTAACAAACTTAGTGTCCACAAGTCCAGATCGATAGCACAAACTCAACGGAGTGTCCGAAATTGGATTCCGGTGAGCCGATCACGAAACACCCATCAAGTGAAACTGTGAAGCCCGTGAAACGGTGTTTCGTCAACGTTCTCAGAATCGAATCAAACTTGAGTCACAGGACCAGCGTAACGCTGCGAATCCGATGGCGCAAGTTTCGTTACGAAATGACAAGCACACAAAAAGTTATGACAATGTGTCGGAATAGGTCGATATAGTATTTTTCGGCGAATACGCGTTGATCCCGACGTGCACACACGTCCAAATCAAGTTCTGCGAAAGCCTATATGTCCGCGTTTACGTTATGCACAATTCAGTGCAATCCACACGCGATGACCTGGCCTCGTTTGGCGGGATGCACCCCGTATCGGGAAAATCTAAATTTAGAAAATATTATCTTTTTCCAGGTTTTTGGAACAAAGGTTTGGTTAATAAAATCTATGAATTAGTCTCAACTATTAATACAAGCATGAAGGTGGTTATACCTGCTGTGAGTCGAAGAAAACGGTTCCTGAAACGGAGTTACGGCGAAGGAGAAACAAATCCGCAAAGTTGGCACCACGAAACTGTAAGAATAATTTTGGTTTAAACGCGCAACTTGGAGGCATATTTTGATCTATAAATCAATTGAATTAATGGCTGAAAATGGAGATGGGTGAAGATCTATATACCGAGATTGCGTTAGAGGTTTTGGATCATCGATCCAATGGTTGGATTGCTCAAAAATTACGTGTAAAGTTGCTGCAACGAACGCGAAATTCTGACTTCATGATCATGCACGTCACGACAGGATCGACTACCAAAAGCAGAAATCGTCCGCGGTGGGCGTCGTGGAGGACGACGGTGCTTCAGGGGCTCATGCGGGGACACGAGGGTCGACGCTGCTACTCTTCCACGGCGTCGATGCGGCGTTGGGATTGTCTCTACTGCTACCGATGCTTTCGCGCGTGGGCGAGCTCAGGCGCGCGGGTGGTAGCCGCGCGGGCAACAGCCGGCGCTCGTGGTGGCACAAGGGATTGGAGGTGATGGCTGTGGTGGCATACGCTGGGGTAGCGCCGCTAGGTCAGTGTGGTTGCTCGAGGGTGGTACCCGTGCACGGCTAGTCTATGGTCGTGACCTGGAAGAGGAGCACGTTCGGTAGTGGCGGTGTAGCCAAGGGTTGCTGCTCTGAGGGAGAACGGCGCAGATGTGCCTCTATGCCCGGGGTTGATAGACTACTGTTCCATTTGAGGGAATATAAATTGGAAGGAATAAAGAAGAAACAAATAATAATAATATGGTGGATGAGTGGGAATGGTTTTTAAATTAAAAGAAGGGGGTTACGGTTATTAACATAGGGCATGGGAAGGGGTAGCGGGTTTAGGTTTGGGTTTGGGTTTATTATCTTTTCTTTTCTTCTCTTATATATATATATATATATATATATATATATATATATATATATATATATATATATATATATATATATATAGGTTTGAACATGAAATAAATTGTAGGAAAATTTTATAATACTTTAAAAATACATTTACATTCAAAATTTAGTTTTTTGACTTATTTTAATTACTAAAATTAAATAATATTTATACAAGTTATCAATAAATTATATATTTCTAATTAGCTAAGTAGAATTTTCAAAATTTTAAAATATTAAAAAGACAAAATTAAATATAAAAAATTGGGTGTTTACAGAAATTTAGAATTTAGAATTTAGAATTGAGTAATATATAAAGGATGAGAATTGATGGCTATTGGCTAAATGGTAAATACTTACTACTTACATGTGATTGCATGGAAGTCTGGAAGACAAAAGAATTTAAATCCTCCGTCAGCGTCCAGCTTTCACATATCTGGAAACGAAGAGTCTACTTCGTTCCAACTTCCAAGTTCCAACTAGACTGAAGTCACTGAACTATTCTCTGTTCTTACTTCTTATTGTGTGTATGTGTGTGTGTGTGTGTGTGTGTGTGAGAGAGAGAGAGAGAGAGAGAGAGAGAGAGACTCGGTCCTCTCAAAAAGAGAGTGAGCACCTCTTTCAAAGACAAGATTCTTTCCTTCTTTGTATTAATTTAATGAATAGCTAGCTGTTGTTAAATTAAATAGTCTGAACTAGACTTTGTGTCTTTGATCCAGGGATACAGAAAAAGAGACTATGTATTAATTTAAAGATGCCACCATGTTAATGATTAAATCAAAGTGGCACTTGTATTCCAATTAGTAAATCGAACCATCTCTTCCATAATCCAGAGAGAGACGAAGACTCTTCGACTTCAGAGAAGATAAAGTCAGAATTTTCGAATCTGGTTTAGACGGACTTTTGGAGTCAAACTTGGGTGGGCAGATGCTTAGTCCAAGCCATGCCATATACTAATATGAACTGGACCAGACTTCCCTAATGACTGTGTTGTATCGGGCTTTGGTCCAATTGATCGGACGGACTTTTTCATGCTCTCATGGACCTCAGGCCCAATGATGATCCCTATTGTAAAGTGTGGTCATACATGAGGAATGAAGGAAATAAGGATCGTCGATCCTTTCCTCCATGAGATGATCTAATGTGGACGACGTATAGAAGAGGAGGTAGGCGAGGAAACCATTCTAAAAAAATTGAAATCATGAATGATATGTTTTTTTTCCCTATTTATATGTATGTATACAAAGGACATACATTGGGTTTGGATATACATTGGAGTACAACTACAAAAGTCTAAACTTATTCCCAAGACGGCTAACAAATTGTTATAACAAACCAAATGATAGAAATAAAAACAAATCAAAGATATGAGTATATATATAATATCATAGCTCGTATCTCTTTTTGGGACTGTTTGTTTGGTTGTTTAAAAATGGGTGATGATAGTGGAAAATATAAATTCGACATGGAATAAGTTGTACCAGAAATGTAAATCCACAAAATCGTTTGGTAAACATGAAGTGGAAGAGAATGAGACTATTAAGTTTTTGTTATATACCAAACGGTTAAGAGATGGAATGGTTAATTTCGGAAGTTTAAAAATTTTATAATAAAACAAAATATCTAATAAAATTTATCTTAAAAAAAAATCCTTGATAAAGGTACTATAAAAAAGACTCGGAACTGATCCAAATTTTTTTATGAATTTTTCACTCAAAATTTTACTCAAGACTAGTCAAAAAAATTATTTAGGACTGTCAAAATTTTGACAGTCCAACTTATTGGAAGTACTGTCAAAATTTTGACAGTTCTAAATAATGTATGCAGTTCAATGGACTGTCAAAATTTTGACAGTCCAAGATATTGAAAAAAATTTGACAGTTCAAGATATTGAAATGACTGACAAAATTTTGACAGTTCTAAATAATTTTTAGACTAGTCTTGAATAAAATTTTGAATGTAGAATTTATAAAAAAAATTAGATCCGTCCTGAATTATTTTTGTAGTGCCTTTTTTTTGTCAAGAGCCTTAAAAAAAATGGACGTGAAGTTGTTTCACTTCAACACAGTTGCTTGCAACCAAAACAAACCCGCAACCAAACGGTCCCAAATTTGAGAAAACCTACAAATATAAAATAGAAATAAAATAAAATAATGAATGGGCCGGATTCAGAACCACTAAATGCTAACGGGATAAAATGAATGGGAAGAAACCGAACATGTATCTGTGAACAAGCATCTGTGCAAAGCCTCCACAAAGCTTTATCCACTTCCAACCATGTCCCTCAGAGTGGCTTCTTCATCTCCCGCTTCTTCATTACTTCCAATAGGTGATATTCTCTCTTCCTCTCTTTTCTCATATAGATAGATTGTCTTGTTACTCCATAATGCATTGCTGCAGTAGGTCAATTGGTTCTGATATCAATTACCAGCTCTAATAGTGGGGATTTGTAGATTTATATATTATCTCAAGTCTAGAAACTCCTGCATTTTGTGGTTGTTTTGTACAGTGGAAAACTGGGTGCCTTTATTATTAACACATGTTTTATGGTTGCCTTTTCT
This sequence comes from Iris macrosiphon, assembly GCA_036927795.1. Taxonomy (NCBI): domain Eukaryota; kingdom Viridiplantae; phylum Streptophyta; class Magnoliopsida; order Asparagales; family Iridaceae; genus Iris; species Iris macrosiphon. The sequence continues at coordinate 77,909,163 of JAYESA010000015.1, read as the reverse complement.
TTAGCATATATGCACTCTTTGTCTTTGATTTGTAAATTTGGACATGTTCATTGCTTTTGGCTGAGGAAAAACTGGAGCAAAGAACATTTGTTACAAATTAGAAATTAAGGAACATATTTAACAATGTATTTCACAAACTTGTAAACTATAATTAACTTAAAGAAAATGTTCAGAAGTTAGTAGTGGGGCAAAGACACATCCCATGTATTTTATTTTGCCAATGTATCTCCCTTCAAGTACATATGAGTTTCTCATTCTCTTTCCTTTGATGACCATGCGATCTTCCTTCCAAATTGTGATAAGAACCTGGCTAGAAGCATTGCATGTTGTGGCAGTGAGGGAATAGCTGGCAATGATGAATGATGGCCTGAGTTTGAAAGGAACCTGAAGGGAACCTCTCAACTGATACTGAGTTGAATTTCTCAACTGATATTGAGTTCCACACTCTGTTTGTACTGATACTCTTATGCTCTGAGCTGTATCAGAGTGATACTCTTATGCTCTGAGCTGTAACAGAGTATTACACTTTGATATCAGTCTTAATACTGTGCTTTCCATCCTGAGCCAAGCCATTCAAGTATGAATGCCTCACAAATGCCACATCAACCGAAGCTGTTATAGCCAGAGTAATTGTGTAATTGCTTTGAGAATTGTATTGGAGAAGTCTCCAACTATAAATAAGAGAGGAGATGAGAAGTAGCAGGCAGTTTTGTAATCACAGTTCCCACTTGTAATTCGTCTTCCCTCTTTTTCTCAATAAACCCTAGATTTTCCGATCCCCAATTCTGTCTCTATTTCTTCTAATTCTGATCTCAATTCTTCTGTAATGGCTAATATCAACAATTCGACCACAGTTCATGGTCTTTTGGGAAGAGGTCCTCATCAATTGGTATCAGAGCACTTCATCGATCCACACTTGGAAGCAGATGAAGATCCCAGCATGAGTTGCCATGGATCTCTCCATGGATCTCCACCGAGAGCTTCATTGCTCGGAGAAGCTAGGGTTCAAGCTTTGGAAGGTAGATTCGATCAACTCATCTCTAAATTTGAAAGAGTAATGGATGAATTGTTTCAAATTAGAAGAGTTGTGAATGCTAATTCCACGGATTCTCGTGAAATACCCACACAAGCTTCAAATTTCAACCAGCCAGTGAGTGTGAATAACAACAATGAAGCAGTTCACATCCCTTACCAAAAGGTGAATCAAAACCCTAATTCTCAGTACAATACAGGAATTAAGGGAATTAATCACACAGGCACTAGGTTTAACCTGCAACCAAATCAACATGATCAGCATTCTGTAGCTAGAAATGATTATCAAGGCAGGAATTGGCAACCTGTTGTGCCTAGGTTGAAAATTCCTGAATATGATGGCTCCACTGAAGTTGAAGAATGGCTCTTACGAGTAGATCACTATTTTGATTACTACAATATTCCTGTGAGGGATAGAGTAAAGATTTGTTCAGTACAGATGAAGGAGAGGGCTGCTTACTGGTATGATTGGTTTATCAGTTCTAAAGAAGGGTATGTGAGTTGGGATAATTTCCTTCAAGGCATCAAGCTTGAATTTGGTCAATCTCAGTTTACAGATTATGTAATTGAGCTCAAAATTCTTAAACAGGAGGGCAGTGTTCAGGAATACAACTCTCAATTTCAAAAATTAGCCAAAAGAATAAGGGGAATTGATGAAATCTGCTTGATTAGTCAGTATATGGGGGGCCTTAAAGAGGAAATCAGGTTTGAAGTGCAGATAGCTCATCCAAGTACACTGTCTGAAGCTATGCAATTGGCTAGGATGTATGAAGCTAAGTTGTTGGCCATGAGAAAGACCACTAAATTCAGTTTTTCAAACTCTAAAACCTTGTCCTCAACTGGTGTGCAAGGAAGCTCACAGAATTCTGAAGACACAAAGAAATCAAGTGCCTCTAATCAGACATCTCATTTTGCTAAAGGCTCTCAGAACTCAGTTAACCAATCTGCAACTAAGATCACTGAAGGGGAATTAGCCAGGAGAAAGAACTTAGGACTTTGTTTCTCATGTGAGGAAAAATGGTTCAGAGGTCACAAGTGCAAGGAAAGAAGGTTGTACATGATAATGAATGAAGATGAAATTGATTCAGAGAACAACATTCTTGAAGAGGAAGGAGAAGAGGCAACAAATAAGAACAATATTCCTGGATCCTTTGCCATTTCTTTACAAGCATTGTCAGGGAATCTTAACCATTCCACCATGAAACTGAGAGGAACATTAAGTAACAAACCAGTGCTCATATTGGTAGACTCTGGGTCAACTCATAGTTTTATAGACTCTACATTCAGTACTAGAATTGGCCTACCAGTGTGTAGTAAAAATACTTTTGAGGTAATGGTGGCAAATGGGGAAAAACTGAAAAGTCAGGGTTTAAGCCAAGAGGTAGTCATTGACTGTCAAGGCAAGAAGTTAGTAGCAGATTTACTGCATCTTCCTATAGCTGGCTGTCAGTTAGTCTTGGGTGCAAACTGGTTGAGTACATTGGGAGATATCATTTGGAATTTCAAAAATCTCACTATGACATATGAGCTTAAGGGTATAACTCATCAACTTAGAGGTATCCAAATGCCAAGTGAAAACCTGACAGAGCCTGGAAGTAAGGAGTGGAGGCAAAAATCTCAAATGTTCCTTGTTCAGCTGTATTCTTTCACTGAAAGTAAAGAGAAGACTGAAGCCTTAACACCAGCAGTTAGGCAGTTGTTAGAGAAATTTGATCACCTCTTTGAAGAACCCAGGGGACTTCCACCACAAAGGAGATATGATCACAGGATTCCACTCCTACCTGGGGCTTTACCAGTCTGTAGTAGACCCTATAGGCATCCATATGTGCACAAAAATGAGATAGAGAAACAGGTGATGGAGTTGTTGAGTACTGGAGTGATCAGACCTAGCCCTAGCCCTTATTCTTCACCTGTTATATTGGTGAAAAAGTCTGATGGTAGCTGGAGAATGTGCATTGACTATAGGATGCTCAATCAATCTACTGTCAAGGATAAGTTTCCTATTCCTTTTATAGATGAGTTGTTTGATGAACTTAATGGTTCAAAATACTTCACTAAACTAGACTTGAGGTCTGGGTATCATCAAGTCAGAATGGCTGAGGAAGACATCTCCAAAACAGCATTTAAAACTCATGAAGGACATTATGAGTTTCTAGTAATGCCATTTGGGCTTACAAATGCCCCCTCTACCTTCCAAGCTATGATGAATGATATTTTTAAGGCATATCTGAGAAGATTTGTCTTAGTCTTCTTTGATGATATACTGATATATAGCACCAAGCTAGAGGATCATTTCAATCATGTGGAGCAGGTATTCCTAAAACTTGCAGAGCACCAATTAAGAATAAAAAGAAGTAAATGCTATTTCTTCCAACATCAGGTGGATTATTTGGGACATGTAATATCTGATAGAGGAGTGGAGGTGGACCAAAGGAAAATCCAAGTTGTCAAACAATGGCCTCCTCCTAAATCTGTGAAGGAGTTGAGAGGATTCCTTGGACTTACTGGGTACTACAGAAGATTTGTTAAGGGTTATGGATCCATAGCCAAACCCTTAACTGAACTATTAAAGAAAAATGCCTTTGATTGGAATGAAAAAGCTCATCAAGCCTTTGAAGAATTAAGAACTGCACTAACAGAGCCTCCAGTTCTGAGAATGCCAGATTTCCAAAAAGAGTTCATCCTTGAATGTGATGCTTCTGGGGAAGGAATAGGAGCAGTCTTAATGCAGGAGGGGAAACCCATAGCCTATCTAAGTCAGGGTCTGAAGGGAAGCTCCAAACTGTTATCAACATATGAAAAAGAAATGCTTGCTATACTATTAGCTATAAAAAAATGGAAACAATACCTCTGGGGCAGAGAGTTTATTATCAAAACAGATCATAGATCCTTGAAATATATGTTAGATCAAAGGATCTATACTGATGCTCAGTATAAATGGGTGCTCAAGTTGCATGGATACCATTTCAAGGTGGAGTATAAGAAGGGAAAGGATAATCAGGCTGCTGACAGTTTGTCCAGAAGAGGGGAGGGTGAATTAACCGCAATTACCACTGTTACTCCCAGTTGGATCTTAGACTTTAAAACACAAATGAGGGAATCAATTTCCTATCAAAAGAAGCTAGAAGAATGGAATCAAGGGCAGCTAGATGGCAACCAGTATACTGTCAAGGATGGGGTATTATATTACAAAGGAAAATTATTCTTGGACCCACAATCTCCCTACATTACTACTATGTTAGAGGAACACCATGACTCTCCCAATGGAGGCCATTCTGGGTATAGCAAAACACTCCATAGGCTGAAAAGGGCATGTTATTGGGAAGGTATGAAGAGGACAGTCAAGGAATATGTGAGAAATTGTGAAGTCTGTCAGAAAAACAAGACTGAATCTTCATCCCCAGCTGGTCTTCTACAACCCCTACACCTACCTGAAAGAATTTGGGAGGACTTATCAATGGATTTCATTGAAGGTCTACCCATTAGCTTCCACAAAACCACTATATTGGTAGTGGTAGATAGACTAACCAAATATATCCACTTGTTTGCATTAAGCCATCCTTATACTGCAGAAGTGGTAGCCCAAGTTTTTATGGAGGGTGTTTGTAAACTACATGGTTTACCCAAAACCATTGTTTCAGACAGGGACCCTATTTTTTCCAGCAATTTCTGGAAAGAGCTCTTCAAATTACAGGGGACTAAGCTACATTATAGTACAGCTTACCACCCTGAATCTGATGGCCAAACTGAGGTCACCAACAGGTGCATAGAAGCCTATCTCAGATGTTTTTGCAGTCATAAACCAAAACAGTGGAGCAGGCACTTAGCCTGGGCAGAATATTGGTTCAACACCAATTGGCACTCTTCCACCAAGTTAACCCCATTTGAAGCTGTGTATGGAAGGAAACCTCCGGATCTACTTACTTACCTACCAGATGTTGCTCAGGATAATTCAGTAGCAGAAGTCATAGCCTCAAGAGATAATTCTTTACATCTCTTGAAGGACAATCTGAAGTTGGCTAGAGAAAGAATGAAGAAATATGCTGACCAACACAGGACTGAAAGGGAATTTGAACTGGGGGATTGGGTCTACTTGAGAGTACAACCTTACAGACAGATCACCTTGGCCCAGAGGAGAACACAAAAACTTTCACCCAGATATTATGGTCCTTACAAAATCATTGAAAGGATAGGAACAGTAGCTTACAGGTTGGAATTGCCTGAGGAAGCTCAACTTCATCCAGTGTTTCATGTTTCTCAATTAAAGAAACATCTTAGTAACAAAATTGCAGTTCAGGAAGGGAACCCTCAGCAAAACATGGGAACATTGTATGAACCTGAATGGGTGTTGCAGAGGAGGTTGGTGCAAAGGAAGGGTAAAGCAGCTGTTGATCTTTTGATTCAGTGGAAGGAAGGTAGTGAAGACACTGCAACTTGGGAGCCTTATGAAAGCTTTGTCAAGAAATTTCCTTACTTTGACCTTGAGACAAGGTCAAAATAAGGGAGGGGTATTGATAAGAACCTGGCTAGAAGCATTGCATGTTGTGGCAGTGAGGGAATAGCTGGCAATGATGAATGATGGCCTGAGTTTGAAAGGAACCTGAAGGGAACCTCTCAACTGATACTGAGTTGAATTTCTCAACTGATATTGAGTTCCACACTCTGTTTGTACTGATACTCTTATGCTCTGAGCTGTATCAGAGTGATACTCTTATGCTCTGAGCTGTAACAGAGTATTACACTTTGATATCAGTCTTAATACTGTGCTTTCCATCCTGAGCCAAGCCATTCAAGTATGAATGCCTCACAAATGCCACATCAGCCGAAGCTGTTATAGCCAGAGTAATTGTGTAATTGCTTTGAGAATTGTATTGGAGAAGTCTCCAACTATAAATAAGAGAGGAGATGAGAAGTAGCAGGCAGTTTTGTAATCACAGTTCCCACTTGTAATTCGTCTTCCCTCTTTTTCTCAATAAACCCTAGATTTTCCGATCCCCAATTCTGTCTCTATTTCTTCTAATTCTGATCTCAATTCTTCTGTAATGGCTAATATCAACAATTCGACCACAGTTCATGGTCTTTTGGGAAGAGGTCCTCATCAAATTGTTCCACCCCCAATAAGAATCCAAAATTCTATTAGAAATTTAGAGAAAAGTTTTCCCTTCAAGTCTGCATCTCTCAAGCGTACCCATGAAACTCCAGCGCAAATAAAAGTTAGGTAAGCCTTCATTTTAGCCTTGATACGAGTGGCTGGACTTTAGAAGTGCTAACACAGGAGGCTTATCCTAACATTTGAATATGGCAATAGTTTGTCGATAGTATGCAATATGTATAATAAGAGTGATTTTTCTAAAACAATTGCTTTAGAGTATCTTTAAAACTTACTATGACGTTGGTTTGAGATATGATTATGATTCCTATATCAAGGTTGTAATGTACATGCTGTTGGAGTGGGTGGGGTCCCAATCTATGTGAAGAATACTCCGGAGTGCGACGAGCGTCATCATTGTGTCGGAAAAGTTCGGAAAGTGCATCGAGCGCCGTGTATTGGAACATTTATGGTAAGCAAATATTATAATTGGATTTCCAATTTATGATAAGTCAATTTATGATTTGATTTCCATTAAATATATGATTGAATGTAATTGGATTTCCATAAATATTTTTGGGCTTCCATATATAAATTTTCAATACAACCCAAATTCATGTAAGGGTTTATAAAAAGACCCATGCAATATAGAACGACAAGAGAAAAAGAAAAAAAGAAAAAAAAGGTGACAAGAGTGCTTTGCAACATTGGAGAGGAGAAAGAAGGATTGGATGTCATTTCGAAGAAGAAGATCAACTTCGGGTATTTCTCGTTGTCTTTCTTCTTCGTTGTTGTAATCAATTTTCTGTTCCAAAGAGTTGCGATGATTCATGTTGGATCGATGAGGAGCTTGTAGAGTGTGTAATCTCTTTATTCCATTAGTGGAGGTTCTTCAGGGTTGGACTCCGATCGTCCGTGGTTTTTTTTCGCAAGGATTTTCCATGTCAAAATTTTTTGTGTCTGCGATTTGGTTTTTCTGTGCTGTGCTGTTGGACAAATTTGTTTGTGCATTGTATTGCTTGATTCTCTCGCAGTCTTTCTGGTTTGGAAAAAGTTTTCAGCGTTTCTTTTCCAACACATGCTGCATGAAACTAGGCAAGCCTTCAACCAATTTACAATATCTGTTACTTTTAATTTGTAAACGAGGATTTCTTTGTTTGGTCAAATTTACTAGGAAGATCTGGATTGCGCTAATTATTCATCCAAATTGACCTGCAGAAAGTCAATAAAAGCAAGTGGCTCCACTAAATTATCCTGGAACTTGACCATCAATATTGTACTAAAGATCAAACAGCAAACACCTTCCTGACCTACTGTGAAGTCAATAGTCTCCTAGAAAATTTGGATTTTTTTTTTTTTATCAATAGCAAAGCCTTTATCCCGAAAACAAGTCTTTTTCCTAAGTTTTTGGGAAATTGGCTTCTCAGTTCCACGTGGCTACCATTTTTGGTCATAAAAGTTCTTTTTCATTTCTCTTCATCTGAACAACGAGAGCTTGTTGCAACATTGAGTAGTGATATGTGTTCCTACCTATAGATACTTTCCTTGTACAAGAGGGCAGATGAAGAAAAAAAATGGTTAGATAGGCATTAACTGTTGAGTAGCCAGTATACGGTTCTGTATCAAATGTCCTACTATTGAATTGCTTCTCTTAGCCTTTGCGATTCTTCCTGAAGTGATAAAATATTATCATTAGGGAAGTAATCCATTAGAAGAAATTAAGGGCGTAACAGTCATGTTATTACTTCATCCTCATTATCATTATCATTATCATACGGTACCTTTCTTCTGCTATTACACGAGTGCATCTGTTCACCATCATTATCAAGTAGGCCTTTTCTTATCAAAATTAAATTGGTGGAGCCCAGCTCTAAACAGAGAAGGCTCCAAGAAAAAACGTTGAGAAATTTACAACGTTCTTGTTTATCCCTTAATTATTGCCTAATTCTTATCCATGGAATGTATGGAGAATAGTAGGGCTTGCAACAACCTACAAGGCCAGGACATACGTTCTATAAAGGCTAAGATTTGGCATTATTTCTTTTTTCTGTGATCTCAAACTAAGTTATGGAAATTTTATCATATAGGTTCAAGCTATCGTAAGAGGATACATGGCAAGCATCGCATGGTGTTTACAAGCAAGATACCCAGTTATGAATTATGCTCAACTTCTGATACTGGACTTAATGTGACAAGAACCAGAGGTCGCAATGAGAAAGACATTCTAACTAGTCGGAGGAGCGCAATTGGAATGGGTTTGATTCTTTCTACTCTTGGATTAGCTGGCACCAATGCCAATGGAGCTGGCTTGCCTCCAGAGGAAAAGCCAAAGCTTTGTGACGTTGCATGCGAGAAGGACCTTGAAAAAGTATGGTGAGACTACAAACCTTATAAATGTACTACTTTCTTGGTTGAAATCCTTCCAGATGTTGCCTTTACTATTTTGATTTAATTTAAAGGAAGAGGTAGGCGTGTATAAGGGTAAGAAATATATCTAGTGTAGCTGAAATTTATGGAAATAATATTTCTTTCACTGTATTATTATTTATTATTTTATTTTATTTTTGAAAAATGCCTATAAAGTAGTTCTCCCCATAAATCATGTGGGGGCTTGAGCCCCTACTACTCTCCATGAGGATCCACCCATGTACATGAGTACGTATTGTTAGTCCCGAGGCTGATCAAAATATGGTAGAACAAAGTCCAGGAACAGAGGTTCACGTAAACTTTACAGTCTACCCTCTATTTGATCCTGAAGTTGTAGTCGAGATTTAGAATTCACGCAAACAAGTTTGTCCTTTGAATGTCCGATTCCAACGAAGAGCTACTATAAGTATCTCTAATTACAACTTGCAGATTAGATTACAATAATCAGAAATCAAACTTTGTTCTTCTTTGCAAAATCAGTTACAATTAAGACAGAATGAATCACAATGAGAGAAGACAAAAGAGTCTCTGCTTGCTAGGGTGATGACGATCTCCATTTTCTCAAAGCAAGATTCGCCACACACGATTTGCTTCCAGGAACCAGCAAGCTCTGAATAGAACCACTGAAACGCTCGCCGTCACCTCTTCTAGAACTCGCACGAACTCCTGCACACCAATGGCGGCAGCAACAACTTACTCTCTTCGTCTCTTAATTTAGAAGTAAGTCCTCAAAAGAGGCACGAAGAGAGTATTTATAGAGGAGGGATGAAACCCTAACTCTAGTCTTGGCCGCTAACAGATTACGGAAAGATAGAAACGAAATAAATTCAAATTCCACAAAAATCGGATCTAATTAATTGACCCAATCTTTCCATAACCGCTCAAATCCCGCTATCAACCGAATCATGTGTCAACTACGCTATCTGCGCATATGCGCGCAGCAGCACAGTCGCAGCTACTCCTGCACGCATAAGTCAGCAGCGCAGCAGCTCTTGGACGTATGCACCCGTGCAAAAACTCGCGCATTAAACTCGTGCAACTAATGCGCACAAGCGTCATGCGACGATGCTGACGTGCTAAGTACAATGTGCACCATCAAAGTGGATTTTAATCTGAGAGGCAGTTTCAGAATAGCCGAAGAGACAGATCCTTCTAAGATTATCGTGGCCGAGAACTAGGAAAGCCCAGATTCGTTGATAGATGCATTGGATAACGAGCCCATGAACGAGGTGCGAGAACCATTCGAGGGCGAGTTGAATGAGATACCTACCCCTGCTATCCAGATTTAATTGAAGACACAGAAGCGTAAAATCACGTCATTGGACGACTCTCTACCAGCAAGGAAGAGGCAATATGTTCGAAAACCCCAGACAAGACCTCTGACGCCTCCAAAAAATAGTTTATTTCCTTCCCCAGTAATTTCTACTTGTGCAGCTGGGACATCGACTCCTCCCCCACTTATTTAGAGAATTAGCACATCCGCACCTCCTCCGACTACTACTGAGGGAGTCGGTGCATCGATTTCTTCCCCGGTTGTTATGAGAGCTGGCTTCTTAACATCCCATTCTTGGTTGTGGCTAAAATTATTTTACCGATCACTTGCATAGTGCCTAAATCATCTTGCCTTTTGCATAAAACCATAATAATCAGAGGGCATTTAACAACTGTGGCTTCCTTTTCTAGGGAAGATGTCGAGATAGAGACGATTCCTTCTTCCCCGGACAGTAATTCCAGAAGAGAAGGATTGCCAAGTCATACGCTATCCCAAGTTGACACGGCTGTCGAGGAGTTCACAGATGCTATCCCAAGGACTGAAATTGATGCAACAATATTAGAAACAGAAGGATATAACGACACTTTGCCTGATATAACGAAACATTTTTTTCTTTGGATCTTCTCAAAGCAAGAAAAAAAAACTAGATTTGGACATCATTATATAGTGGTGTCTCGTCTTGTCGAAGTGAAGGCTGCCTTAATCTCTATGGCAGTAACAAAGCAATGGGATAACCTGAAGAAAAGTACATATGCAAGAGACCATGACGAAGTCCATAAAACTATCATGGATGACAACTTTTGGAGATCTGCAAGAAAAGTTCTCAGAATAACGAAGCCTCTTTATACGATGCTCAGATTTTCAGGTTCCGACAAAGCTGTTATCGGGGAGGTTTATGAGCAAATGGATACTATGCTGGGTATCCTTAGAGATATACTTATCAATGAGCCGGTGGTTCACGATGTAATCCACAATTTTGTCGTGGATAGGTGGGATAAAATGAATATCCCACTACATTGTTTGGCATATATATATTGGTTCCCAAGTATTATACACAAGCTTGGCTTTGTAAACCTGCTCCCTGCTCCTGGAGGTGTTACTAGAAGGAAACCAAAATTTGACCAAGAGGTGCAAAAGGGATACTTGAAGGCTATTGATAAGATGTTTTCTGACTTGGGGGAAGCATCTTTAATAAGACAACAAATAAGTGATTTTGTTAGTAATAAGGGTGTTTTTGCACAGCCTCAAGCAGTGATTGATAGAGGAACTATGAGTTCGCTTCAATGGTGGCACTTGTATGGTGGAATAGCATCATAACTTTACTCTCTAGTAGTGAAAGTCTTGTCTCAAAATGTCAACAGCTCTTGTGCTGAGAGATATTGAAGTACTTATTCTTATATTCATAATGTAAAGAGGAATAGACTCAATGCCGACAGAGCAGAAAAATTAGTCTTTGTGCACTACAATCAAAGACTATTGACAAGGTACAGAGAGGATTATGAAATGACTTACAAGAACGGGGATAAATATGCTGAAGATGACAACATAGAGGATGACATTACAACAATTGAAGCGCGAGATGGAGCTCCAGATTCTCTTGTCGAGGATGATGATCTCCTTGATGACATCACAATTCCTACACCAGCTAGTCCTCTTTCTCCATTGGTTCAACGCCAAACATCAATTACTTCATATACATCAATGCCCACTTCCTCTCCACCAGCATCAAGTTCCCGAGAGTCTCCGGCCGATCAAGCACAAAAGCGTCTTGAGAAAGCAAGAGGCAAAGGAAATGAGTTTAGTTTGGTTCGGTTCTTTTTTATTTTTTGTCAAAGGTCTTTATTTTCATATGTTTAAGATTTTGAAAATTTTGTATTCTGGTAATGTTATGTTTGAAGTTGATTCAATGAAGTTTGTTATTCCAAAGCCATTAACTAGGATTTACTTTTTTACATTTTACAATTAAATAATAAAAACAATAAAATTTAATATTAAAAAATATAAATATTAAATTAATATAGATGCTCCCATGCCGCTCCCAAAGTTAGAACCTTCTAAGTACTCCCGCTTCCCCGCTCCCGCCCCCTCTTCCGCTTCTGGCTTCTAAGTTCTTGACGGGATAATAAGGTTGGGTTCAAGGATTTTGCAGTGTTAAAGGAAACTCAGGAGAAAGTTGTGACGTTTGTTTTTCATGGACAAAATGCAGAACTCAAGCATGGTATTGTTGTCATAGCAACTATTACAAGTTGTACCAATACCTCAAATCCCTTTGTTATTGCTGTTACAAGGTATTACAAGCATGGCCTAAAGCCGAAGTCCAAATCTAATGAGAAACTGGTGAAAAACATATGGGATCCAGGAGGCACACTTGTATTTTACAACTGTTCAGCATTTACCAGAATAATGACAGCAAATGGATCCTGGTTAGTGAGGAGTTCAACCTACGGTGAGGAGATGGGTATATGGCTCAACTCAGGGAATTTGAGGTTTGCAAGAGATACAGGGAGTGTAGTCCTTAGTAAATCCAGCTTACTCTCAAGCTACATTCATAAGAATTTGATAGTATTGGAGCTCCATCACAAAGCATCAGAGCTTGAGGTATCAGAATGAAGCCCAAACAGGATGCTCAATTATATTCAAGCATTAGAGAAGACATCATATCCGGGTGCTTATCTCAAGAATTGACCTCCTCCAGTCAGTTGAGTCTGTTGAAGGGAGTTAGACCTATGTAGTTATAAATAGGTCAAGTCTCAGTAAAGGGAGGACAGTGGAGATGTTGTCATCTTTCTTCCAATTGCTCCATGGGTACACTTGCTCCATGGGTACACTATAATTTGTCCAGAGACATCCCTACATTGACCTTGAGACAAGGTCAATTTGAGGGGAAGGCATTGTTATGTACCCAATCAGTAGACTTAGTATCAGAACATTGCAACAGAAGAGAAGGCCAAAGTAGTAGAAGGCAATGCTTAGTCAGCATAACTGACTTTGTCAACCTCAGCATGCTCATTGATCCCAGCTGTCAAGTAACCGACCAAGGAGGTATAAATAGAGGAGCAAGGGTAGAAGAGGGGATGATCAGAAATTGTATTCAGTTTTTTTAATGTCTTTCCTTACATTTTTCTTGCTTAGTGTAATTGTTTTCTTCCCTAAATAGAAACCCTAATTTCTCCTTTGAGAAGCTTTCTTCATTTCCCTTAAATTCAGCTATGTCACTTCCCATTACGAATCAATATGGGAAGGGACATAACAGCCTGCCACCGGAACCTCGTCCGAGTGGGCCAAGTCCTACAAGAACACACAAAAAGCAATCCAAGGAAGATCCCATGAGTCCAATCCTTTGTTTTTAATAACATATCCAAAGACCTTACCAATAGTTCTAAAAACTTTTGAGCATGGAAATTGTAGATATTGAAGTCTTCATTTTGAATTGTGGTATGCCCAAAACTGACATCTGTAGTAGATATATGAACGATATTCTACAATTGTGTAGTGCAGAACCAAACCTGAATAAGTAGGTGCAGCAACATATATGAGTAAAGTATGGATTGGGGATGTTCTTGCTCGCGGCTTATTTGTGGAGTGATTGACACTCAATAACAACAACAATATTAGGGAGAGGAAATATGATAACTGATTTGATTTAGTAAACTAGGGTTTTGTAGAGAAAATAGATAAAGAAAGTGAGTTTTATCTATGAATAGGCAATTACACAACAAACATAACTTAAGTTCTCAACTCTTCATTAATAAAGATAAGTTGTTTGTATAACCTCACAATTCATCATCATCAAGAAACTAATCCTAATCAGAATTATTTAATATAACCAATCCTAGTCCTAATAAATAAACCAACCAAAACCAAATTAGCAAACCAAATGTCTAATAAAACCCAATGTCTAAATCAGTCCCAATTGGACTTGAACTCGCTTCAGATGCAACATGTTTGAACCATGTCGGAACCGGTTTCAAATGCTTCTTATGAGCATTAGTATTGTTGGTTTCAGTAGTTTCAACGGTTTAAGTAGGAGTTTGAAGTTCTTTGTTTTGGAAAGCCAAAATTAATAAAAAGTTATTTAAAAGCTAAAAAGTTATTTGATAAAATTTGTCATAACTTCAGGTATTATTTGTTGTTTGTTGCTAGTTTTGAATGAAACAATATTCACCATAGTCGAATTGTTCGCTCATGCCAGATGCAATTGTTTGTTTAGTTGATTTTAGAAGTACATATGCAACAGATATCTTTAATGAAAAATCTTACTAATTTATAGATATACAATTCGACAAATAGTACTGGTTATAGTATGTCAATAACGAATTTTATCGACACATTGTAACATGTGCTCTTCGAATCACTCAATCTTTGTCTGACTATTTTTTTGCACCTCTTTTTTATGATTTTCTTTGCTTAATTGACCCTCCATCATTTCCTAGCTAGGGGATTTTGGAGGTTTCTCCTTGGCTTTAGCTTAAATTGCATAGTGAAAAAGGTAGGTCTACCTATATTCCAACAAATCTTTTAGGTTTTTGACAAGGCCCTCTCTTGTTCATTGTTACCTTAGCTAGGAATTTAGCAAAAACATGGAGGCATGCTATTAGATTGTTAGCCACTCATAAAACTTGTCAACTTTTATATGGAGCTTTTATATGGTTCATAGAAGACCCCATTATGATGGGATGACCATTTTCACGTGTAGCATATATATGATTGGATTTCCATATATGGGATTTTCATATATTGGATTTCTATATATTGGTTTTCCATATATTGGATTTTCATATATAGACACATGACATGCTATATACATGGGTCTAAAGGTTCTTTTTGAGATATCTCAGTTGTGCTCAATGAAAGTTGTTAAATAAGTTCAACACAAGAGTTTGAGAGGTTTTTTCTTCCTCTCTTTCTTTGTAGTAGCAAGTTCTTGAGATCAAGGAGAGAAGTGTTGAAAGAGCTACTATAATTCTTTTTCTTCATTAGTTGAACTGAATCATCCTCGTCCGTGGATGTAGGCATCCTGGCCGAACCACGTAAATTCTTGTCTTTGCAGTTATGAATTTTTCTGAGGTTTTATCTGATTTTTTGAGTTTATTTCTGTCGTGCCCCAACAATTTGGTATCAGAGCTTTGAAATTCTAGTAAGATATTCGACAAAGTTCTCAGAGAAAGTTAATTGGGTAGATTCTTGAGATGGTTTCGTTAAACAAGGCTGGGAGGTACGAAATTAAGAAGTTTAATGGAAAAAATAATTTTGGATTTTGGAAAAGCCAGATAAATTACGTTCTCATATCTTAAAAGCTTCACAAGGCTTTATAGGAAAAGTCCACGAAGCCCACTGTCATGACTGATGATGATTGGGATGACATAGATCTCGAAGCATGTGTCGATATTTGCATGTGTTTGGAAAGGGATATCGTGTACTCTGTGAAGGACGAATCCACCACCGCTGGCTCTGGCTGAAGTTGGAATAACTCTAAATGACGAAGACTCTCGACTTTATATGTTAAAGTCGCTCTGCAGACTGGTGATGGAGGAAGGTACGCCAATTCGAGATCATATCTCAAAATTTAATCGAATTGTTTTTGACTTGAAGGATATTGACATATATGAAGATGATCGTTTGTTACTAATCATATTGTTTTGTGTATCCGATTCTTATGAGAATCTTATTCAAACATTACTATACGAGGACTAAAATTTCGTAGAAAAGGCTACTAGTGCCTTATTGTCTAATGAGGTGCGGAGGTTGGCTTCTCATGGAGAAAATAGTGGAGACTAAGCTCATGGTTTGACGGCAAGAGTGAGGACAAACGATAGAACATCTTCCAGTATAAGTTTAGATCCAAGTCCAAAACACCTATTAAGAAGGTGAAGTGTTTCAACTGCAATGAGAAAGGACATTATGCAAATAAGTGTTCTCGTCCAAAGAAGAAGAACAAGAAAAAAGAGAATAAGACAGAGAGAGAGAAGGTGATGAAGCAAACTTCTCTTTAGAAGCTGACAGTAATGGAATATGTTTTTCGGTGGCACATGACAACATGAATGACTATTGGATTCTCGATTCTGGATGCTCCGACCATTTGTGTCCAAAAATAGAGTTTTTTTCTTCCTACAATACGACAGATGTTGGTTCAGTGTTGATGGACAACAACAGCACATATCCAGTTGTTGGAATTGGGTCTATCAAGGTGAAGATGTAAGATGAAATTGTGTGGAATTTAACCGATATTAGACATGTTCCCAATCTCAAGAAAAATCTTATTTCTCTTGGTATCTCGACTCGAATGATAACAAATTTGTTGTCGAGGGTGGAGTCTTGCGGGTTGTTCGTAGTTCTTTAGGGGTGATGAAAGGTTATTAACGTAGTAACCTTTATATCTTATTAGGAAGCAATGAGACTGAGACTTTAGCAGTCAGTACATCTGATTCGTCTGGTAGTACGCATCTTTGGCATATGTAGCTTGGACATATGAGTGAGAAGGATCTCCCCTTAATGAGCAAGTTGGTGTTACTAAAGAACTTAAAGAAGCCAAGTATGAATTTTTGTGAGCATTGTGTTTATGGGAACATCATATGGTGGCATTCAGTACAAGCAAGCAGAAGATAAGAGGTATTCTTGACTATATGCATACAGATGTATGAAAATATAGCAGAATTTCTTCTAAGAAGGATGCGAGGTACTATGTTAATTTTATTGATGATTATACACATTATGTTTGCATCAAAATCAAGGATCAATTGTTCGAAAAGTTTAAGCAGTGGAAAGTGGTGATGGAGAACAGAAAGGACAGAAAAGTAAAGACATTGAGGTCTGACAATGGTACTAAATATACCTATGGACCTTTAAAAGATTTATATGTTCAAGAAAGTATTGTACGGCATTGGACTGTCAAGAACACGCCGCAGTAGAATAGGTCAACAGAGAGGATGAATCGAACATTTCTTGAGAAAGTAAGATGTATGCTCTCCAATGCTGGTTTATGCAAAGAATGGTGGGCGGATGCTATACACATGGTGTAATAAATCATCAACTCCGGTTATAGACTGTAAGACTTCACATGAGAAGATGACCGACAAACCAACATATTACAACACTTTGCGCATATTTGGATGCAAATCTTACTATCATGTCATTGAGGATAATTTGGATCTGAGAGCTAAGAAATCTATTTTCTTGGGATATGCACAATGGGTGAAGAGGTACCGTATGTACTGCTTGGAAAATAAGAAGTTAGTGATCAGCAAAAATGTTATATTTGATGAGTCTTCAGTGTTAGTTCAAAGCAAGAATAAGTCCGATTAGGATGGTGGTGAATTTAGCAAATCTCTAACTGTTGAGATTGAGTCGTCCGAGGATGCATCAGATGAGGTAAATGTTTATGAAGATGTTCATCAAGCTCTACAAGAACAACAATCAGAGGAAGAGCAGCACCAGCAGCAAGATCCCTTGGCTACCATTAGGTCAAGTAGACCGGTCAAACAAGTGCATATGTATGGATTTGATGAACCGGTCAAGCACTATGGACAGTTGAATATGGAGGCATATGCACTGCTAGTGGAAGATGATGAGACTAGCACCTTCAGACACGTTGTCAAAAATACTAGCAGTGAAAGCTAGATAGTAGCTATGTAGGAAGAGATTGAGTCTCTCCAAAATAACTTTACATGAGATTTGGTGCCATTACCCAAGAGCAAGCTACAAGTGGGTGTACAAGAAGAAGGAAGCTTCTCTAGAGTCAGGTGACACTCAGTTCAAGGCAAGATTAGTAGCAAAGGGCTTCATACAGAAGGAAGAAGTGGACTACACTGAGAAATTTTCTCCTTTGATCAAGCATACTTCTATTCGTATATTGTTAAGCTTGGTAGCTCATCATGATCTCGAGTTGGAGCAACTCGATCTGAAGACGGTATGCAAGAATGGGGGCCTTGACGAAGAGATTTATATGCATCAACCAGAGGGCTTCAAGGTAGTTGGCAAGGAGAATCATGTGTGTTTGTTGAAAAAATCATTGTATGGGTTGAAGCAGTCGCCTCGACAGTGGTACAAGCGGTTCAATATCTTCATGACACAATATGATTTTATCTGAAGTAAGTATGATTGCTGCGTTTACTTTCATAAACTTCGTGGTGGAGGTTATATCTATCTATTTCATTATGTGGATAATATGCTTATTGCTTCAAAAAACATGGTAGAGATAGAAAATTGAAGTCTCAACTTAGCTCTAAGTTTGAGATGGACTTGGATGGAGCCAAAAAAAATTTGGGGATGAAAATTAAAAGGAAGAAAACGGAGATTGTCTTTGTCTCATAAGTCTTACATTGAGAAGATCATTGCTCGTTTTGTTATGGAAGATGCATAGTCTGTTCTACTCCCTTGGCTAGCCACTTTAGGCTCTCAGCCAAGTTATTCCCTACTTCAGAAGAGGAGAAGGTGCACATAGCTCGAGTTCCTTATGCGAGTGCAGTTGGCAGCTTGACGTATGTATGGTGTGCACTTGACCAGACATTGCACAAGTCGTAAGTGGGTTTAGTTGCTTTATGGCTAATCCAGGGTAGAAGCACTGGGAGACTGTGAAGTAGATATTCTGGTACTTAAGGACACTATTGACATGGGTACACTTTAGTGGAGACTTTAGTCAGGTCAGTGGATATGTGGATTCAGACTATGTTGGTGATCTGGATAGGCGCAAGTCAACTAGGTCTATGTTGCAGGCTACGGTTGCCTTGTCGACTACGGAAGAGTATATGGCAGTGACAAAGACAGTAAAAGAGGGCCTATGACTTCACGGCTTTATTGATGACTTGGGGTGAAACAAGATGTAGTTGATGTGCATTGTGACAGAATGGGTGTAATCGATTTGGCAAATAATCAAGTCTATTATACGAGGATCAAGCATATTGATATTCGCTACCACTTCATAGGGGATGTTGTAGAAGACAGTGACATTGCACTTGATAAGGTGCATACCTAGGACAACCCCGCTGATATCTTAAGTAAGGTTATTCCTGGATCTAAGTTCCAAGATTGTTTGACTTACTCCAACTCCTTCATATTGCTTGAGAGCCCTTTCGAATGAGATTGACAAGTGGCTATTTGGTGAAGCTATGTGGTGGAGAAGTGTGTCGGCTCGATTTTGGGGCAAAACCTTGCCGAGGTTGAGATATGAAGAAAAATGTCAAACAAAAATAGGATTTTCATATATGGGATTAATAGAAAACTTGGTTTAATACTTGGTTTAATTTTATTGATGTGTGGGGCTACATATATATAGGAGAGGCTAACCCCTCTCTCTACTATTCTACTAGATGTAGGACTAAACACCCACTTAATACTCTCAACACTCCCCCTCAAGATGAGCGATATCAATTATCTCCATCTTGTCATATAGTTTAGAAAGACTCGATGAATTAAGGCCCTTAGTCAGACAATCTGCAACTTGTTCTTCTGAGCAAACATGATCGAGCTTTACTATTCCTTTTTCTAGCTTCTCTTTGATGAAGATCCAGTCGATCTCAATGTGCTTAGTTATGTCATGCTGGAATGGATCGTTAGCTATACTTATTGCAGCTTGACTGTCATTCAGAAGATGCAATGGCATTCCCTGGTTCAGCTTTAACTCCGTCAGCAGTGCTCTTACCACAGCAACTCTGATACTCTCAGAGCTATAGCTCTGTATTCTGCTTCAGCAGTTGATCGTGCTACCACAGACTGTTTCTTGGTTCTCCATGAAATTATATTACCCCCCACAAAGACACAGTAGCCTGAGGTAGACCTTTTGTCGTCCATTCAGCTTGCCCAATCTGCATCACAGTACCCCTCAATACCCAGGTGTCCATTTTTCTTGAACCATAGCCCTCTTCCAGAAATTTCCTTCAGATATCTCAAGATACGAAAAACTGCATCCATGTGACCCTTCCTTGGATTATGCATGTAGCGACTCACTACAGTCACAACTAAATGAGATATCAGGACAAGTGTGGCCTAGATAAATCAATCTGCCTACAAGCCTCTGACATCTCTCACGATTAATAGGCTCTCCTGCCTCTGCACCCAACTTATCTTTCTGATCGATTGGAGTGACTGCCGATCGACATCCCAGTATACCAGTCTCTGTGAGCAGGTCTAGTACATACTTCCTCTGAGAGAGGACGATCCCATCTCTTTCTCGAGCCACCTCGATCCCAAAAAAATACCTCATCATTCCCAAGTCCTTCACTTCAAACTCCTTGGCGAGTTTTGACTTCAGCTGGGTGATCTCCTCCTCATTATCACCTGTGATCACTATATCATCCACATACACTACAAGTATGGTGATGTGGCCTCTTGCATACTGGAAGAAAACCGTGTGATCTGCATTAGTCTGGAGGTATCCTATGCCTGTGACAGCCTTCCTGAATCTATCAAAACAGGCTCGAGGAGATTACTTGAGCCCATACAGTGATTTCTTTAGCTTGAACACATTTTTCGTCGACTGCTTCGTGCAAAAGCCCGGGAGGGGGTCTCCAGGTATACTTCCTCTTGTAGGTCCCCATGAAGAAAAGCATTTTTCACATCCAATTGATACAGCTGCCACCCATGGTTTGCTACAAGGGAGATCAGGGTTCTCACAGTGCTCATCTTTGCTACTGGAACAAATATCTCGTCATAGTCGATGCCATAGGATTGAGTGAATCCCTTTGCAACCAACATTGTCTTGTACCGCTCCATATTTCCTTCTGGCGTCTCCTTTACTGTGAAGACCTATTTGTATCCAACTGCTCTCTTTCCTTTAGGTAACGGAACAAGCTCCCATGTCTCATTTCTTTCGAGTGTTCCAAGTTCCTCCAACATTGCAGCTCTCCACCTTGGATCTTCCTTCACTTCCTACCAACACTTAGGCAAAGAGGTGGTGTCTAACGATGCAATGAATGCTCGATAGGCAGAGGATATATTAGAGTATGATAAGAAATTGGTAATATCATGTTCATAACCATAACCATAACGATTAGGGGCTCTTCCTGCATTACTGCGAGAATATCTCCTTAAGGGAATATGAGGTAGTGGTAAAGAGATCATAACATCCGAATCAGAGGGTTCCGCATCCGAATCAGAGGGATCCGGTACGGGAGGTGCATCTTCAAGAGTTGGGGCAGCGTTAGGCGAAGGACATGTCACAATAGGGGCAATAGGCACAGTAATAGGCACAGTAATAGGCACAGTAGTGGACTGCTGCTTTCTCCTTCTGTAGACTTGGAGCTCTGTAGATTGTTCTGTAGTCTGTTCCTCCCCTGCACTGGAGCATCACTTTCTTCCTCCTGATTATGTGCATCATCATCACTTTCCTTGCCCTCGCTATCTCTCCCTTGTTCTCTTGGACCAGCTTCCATCATTGGACATGGAACTGACCCCATAATCACGCTTGGGCCCATCTCTCCCTCACTCCTAACACCTCATGTGTTAGGTGTGTCACCAAATACGGAGCCTTCACCTGAACCATTGTGGTAGTATGGTTCCATCTCTCTGAATGTAACATCCATGCTTACAAAGAGCCTTCGCTCCACCGGACTCCAACAAGAGTATCCTTTCCGAGTCCCTGAGTAGCCAACAAAGATGCACTTCACTGTCCGAGGGTCCAACTTTTCAACCACAAGTCTGTGATCTTTCACAAAACATACACATCCAAATATCTTTGGGGAAATAATGTACTTATTCTCTCCTGTAAGCATCTCAAACGGTGTCTTCCATCCTAACACCTGAGAGGACATCATGTTGATGAGATATGCAGCCGTCAACACGGCATACCCCCACAAGTATTTAGGAACATTCATGGCAAACATCATTGATCGTGCTACTTCCAACAGGTGCATGTTCTTTCGCTCTGTCACGCCATTTTGTGCTGGTGTATAGGCATACGAAGTCTGATGCTGCCCATGTGGTGATAAGTATTCTTCAATAGCCTTGTTGGTGTATTCTGTCCCATTGTCAGATCTCAAAATCTTCACTTTAGCACTGTACTGTGTGGTAACCCTGCAATAAAATCTTGAAAGCATGCAAAGGTGACAAACCATTTAAAACCATTAACTCCAGTTGTAGGATAAGGTTTCCACACATCAGAGTGTATCATATCAAAAGCAGCTGAACTTCTATTTCCAGAACTCACATAAGAGCTTCTGGTATGTTTCCCAAGCTCACAAGCATCACAAACCAACCTTTGTTTATTAGCCTTTTGATACATAGATGGATACGTCCGACTCAGTAGACTGAATGAAGAGTGTTCCATGCGCTGATGTTGAAGTAATAGTTCTGCTTCCACTATTCTTCGCGGCTCCTCCGATTGTGCTTCTTCCACCAGTAACGCTAGTGCTGTGTCCAGCCCACCCATGTCCAAGTACCATAGCCCCTTATGCCAAGTGTCAGTCCCCAACCGTCTTTCCATTCCCTTATCCTGAAAAATCACCTTAGGAATGTGAAAGAAAACAACACAGTTAAGTTGAAGAACAATGGCACTAATGGACAATAGATTAACGAAAAAAGATGGAGCATGCAAGACATCAGTAAGGATTATGGAAGTGGTGCATTCAACTGTGCCTTTAGCCATAATGGGTCTAGCCGTACCATCAGCAATCTTAATGCTTTCAGGTGTCGTCAGGTAAGTGTAATCTTGGAACTTATCATAGCACCCGTGACATGGCGGGATGTCCCAGAGTCAATTATCCAACCTGGTCTGTGGATAGATGTCAGGACATGAGCAGGTATATCTGTGCTTGTATAGGCATAGTGGGTGATGTTACCCCCAAAGGTGGTTAGAATTGATGTCTCAGAGGTGTTGGCTCGACTGTCGCTGGTTCCAAGCTTCATGCTTCTCCATATCTCTAGCATTTTTCTCTCACTAGGGGTCATATCGGGTGACTGACTCTCACTTTCCTCTTCTGCCAGGTTTGCCTTGTGTCCTCTGGAATGATTACTTTTGCCACCAGCATAGCCTCCTCTGCCACCCCTACGTCCTCCACGGCTGCGTCCGCGGCCGCTGGACTAGCCTCTCAGGGGTTTCGTACAGAATCTGATAAAGTGTCCAGGGTCTCCACAGTTGTAGCACCCTCCCCCTCCGGAAGGGTTTGGGTTAAAAACTGCTAGAGCTAATTTTTTTTCCAGAGAGCTAGTGGTGCTAGACATCAGCTTCAGTCGTGCCTCTTCTTGTGCCATAGCAGCTATGGCCTCCTCCAGTGATGGCAGCCTGGGTCGAGCAAGTAGGATATTCCTTCTCTGCTCGAATACTGGGTTGAGCCCCTTCAGTAACTTCATCTTCCTCTGTCGCGAAACATACTTCATGAACTTCTTATAATGTTTCGCAAATGCCGGTTCCACTTGCTCATCTTCCATGCTAATAGTGTCATAGTGGTCGAGATCTGACCAATACTTCTTCAGCAGAGCCGTATAATCAGAGATTGTGTGATCTTCTTGGACCACCTTATCAAGTTCATCTTGTAGTTGAAAAATCCTCATTGGGTTGCCTGACCCTAAGTACATATCTCTCAGCGTCATCAAAATGTCACCAGCACCCTCCATTGCTTCCACGTTGTCCGACACTTGGTCGGTCAATGAGGCTGTCAACCATCCAACAACAACATTATTGACGATCTCCCACACAGCAAATTTCTATGAGGAGTGAACTTCAGGTGTCTTGGTTTGGCCATTCACATAGCCTACCAAGTCTCTTGCCTTCAGAGTCCGCATCGCCTGACGCGACCACTTCAAGTAGTTGGAAGTACCCTCCAACTTTATCTCCAGTTTCTCTAACTTTTCCATTTTATATGGTGAAGGATCCACATCTGCGTGTGCACCACGGGAGTCTCAGTCAGCCTCTTGGAGAAGAGATCGTCCACCAAAGCCTTCATCTTTTGGGCCGTCAGCTTGTCGTAGATCGTCTCTATCGTCTTCTTCTTGTCCTCTTCCATCAGCAAGATCAGCAATATGGTGGCAGATCTAGATTGTCTCCACATTTAATCGTCGTCTTCTCTACGTCTACTATTCCTCCTTCAGTGGCAGCGGTGTCCCTAAGAGTCACTGCTCACGTCCCGTGAACGGCTTCGACCTGAGGTCGCATGGCCTGACGAGAAGGAGGAACCGACAATTGTAGTTGAGATCAAGAGTTCACACAAGGGTTCCCTCACTGATATACCTCGATCCAACAAGCAACTATATAATTAATATTCCGATTATAACTTACTGTTACAAAACAATAATCAGAAAATTAAATTTCTCGGTCTTCCGTGCAATCGCAGTTGCATATGAACAGAACCGAGTTACAACTTACCGGAGAGAAGACGAAGAAGAAGATCGTCGGGGTCGGGGGTCGCCGGGATCGCAGCAGCAACAGCAGCAGTCGCGACAACAACAACAACAGTAGCAGTCGCAACAACAGCAGCAGCATTCGCGGGGGCTGCTGGCGGCGGGCAGGCCAACGGCGCTGCTGCGCGCGGCCAGGCGATCGACGGAGCCGGCGGGGAAAGAAGGGAGGAGGGGCGACTGTGAGAGGGTTAGGGTTAGAGTTTGGAGAAGGGTGGAGAGATTTGGCTCTGATACCAAATAGAAAATTTTGTTTAATACTTGGCTTAATTTTATTAATGTGTGGGGCTACATATATATATATGAGAGACTAACCCATCTTTCTACTATTCTACTAGATGTGGGACTAAACACCCACTAATACTCTCAACAGGAATTCCATATATTTGATTTCTATTTATTGGTTTTCCATATATTGAATTTTTATATATGTTCCAAGTGAAAAATGCTCATTGGTCTATTTTTGTTTGACATTTTTCTTCAGATGATGATGACGACAGCTGGGGGAGGGGGGTGTAAAACAGTAAAAGTTGGTTTATTGATTTCTTCCTGGTTATGTTATTTCAAACAGATACATAAAATTTTCTTTTTGATGGTTATTTCCTATTATGTTTATACTATAAGTTTTACTTGGAAGTACATAATTTGGAAGGAGCTAAACCTCCGCTTTAGTACTTCTCTTATACTATATCTCTAAGAACATCAAATGTAATTGTTTCAAGCATTGTTTGTATTCATTGGTCAATTTTATTTTTGTTGCCAAAACATATATTGTTCTTTAGCAGTTTTTTGTAGGTTTTTTTTGCATATAAGTCTCTTAAATATACCATATTTTAAATAAATTTTCTAAATCTTGTTATTTGCTTAAAAGTCCTTCAAATCATCAACATGAGACCCTCTAGTTAACTCATAAAAATTAGAATATTTTGTTAAGCATTTCTTTCGCATGCACCTTGATCATGACATTTTTGCTAGTTCTTGAAGTTCAGACTAAGACTGCTCCCTTCTAAAGGACCTAGCCCTTACCATAAATCACAGTATCGGCCGATACGGATCCGTTACGGCCGATACCAATACAGTATGGTATGTCCTGATCTGATATTGACCGATAACCGATACCGACCGATATCGACATTGGGGGCTCTTTTTTGTTCAATTTTACAAAGAAAATTGGACTAAAAAGACCAATCCGCAAGGCTGCAAAAGTATAGTAAGGCTGTAAAAGCATGTCAAAGAAGAAAATTTATCTATCGCATTTAAATCAATCGGCAAAGATGATTACTATTTCATTAAAATTACTAAGAAACAATACTTAAAATACTTAAAATACTTAAAATTATGCCTAAATCTATAATATATTTTCTAAAATGTTAATGATTTATTGATAATTATTTGCTTTCTGATACTAAAATTCGATACTCCGCTTCGAAACTGTCGATATCGCCGATTCCGATATTCATAGAAATGGTCTGTTACTGATTCCGATACTATGAAACCTTGGCCCCTAAGATCTTTTTAAATGGAATATATTTATTTTGACATGTTTACGCCTTTCTTTTCCATCCCTCTTCTTCCTCCTTCTCCCACCCCACCTATCACCATGCTCGTTCCTCGCACATGCAAGGTAGCATGTGATGGACAAGGGAAAGATGAGTGACTCTGAGTTGGTGATAATTTAAAATGATAGAAGGATAACTTGATGATGGTTTAGAATAGTAGAAAATGAGCTTGTGATGTTTTATAATGGTGGAGGAGAAGGGAAATAGAAGAGAGAAATAAACAAGAAATGGGTGAAGGGAGGGGGGGGGGGTGATTTGGGTAAGGAGTGGCGGAGGAAGAAATATAAAAAAAGGTGGGTTTGGAGGTGGAGCCGAGGGAGGAAGGAGAGAGGAGGAATGGAGGAAGAACATGAAGGCCAAAAGGACTTTTCATACTATTATTATTTTATTTTTTTTGACTATCACAAACGGTGATGGATTCATCACTCATATTCCTTCTGATTTGAGGGACTTTTAAGCAAATAATAAGATGTCAGGGAGTTGTGTAAAAATATGGTAGATTTAAGGGACTTATATGCAAAAAAACTCTTTGTATTACAAAGTACTTGTAGCATTTTTGACAAATAAAGTTGAACTGCTTTAAATTTTGATCCTAAGTTCATGCACTTGTACACAGACACACTAAGACAAAAATAAATGAATTAATAAAGTGGGGAACAAAGAAAAGAAAATTTAATGGAAGAACAAAGAAAAGAAAAGAAAAGAAAAGATGGGTTAAGAAGGAAGCTAAAGTGGTAATCAAGGTTCAAAGTATCGGTATCGGAATCGGTATCGGACCATTCCTATGAGTATCGGGATCGGCGGTATCGGTAGTATCGGCGGTTTCGGATCGGAGTATCGAATTTTTTGGTATCGGAAAGCAAACAACTATTAGTAAATTATTAACATTTTAGAGAATATATTTTATACATTTATGCATAATTTAAAGTATTTTCAGTATTGTTTCTTAGTATTTTTGATATTGAATGAAATAATAGTCATCCTTGTCGATTGATTTATATGCGATAGATAAGTTTTCCTCTTTTATATGTTTTTACAACCTTACTATGCTTTTACATCCTTTCTAATTGGTCTTTTTAATTCAAATTTTTTGCCGAATTGACTGGAAAAGAGACCTCTAATGTCGGTATCGGTCAGTATCGGGTATCGGTCGGTATCGGATCGGGACATGCCAAAATGTATCGGTATCGGCCGTATCGGATCGGTATCGGCCGATACTTTAAACTATGAGTGGTATATGTCCTTTTAGAATGTACTTGTCTTTATCACTTGCGGGCTTGTCATGCTGGCCTTTCTGTCACCTACTTATTCTGTTTTCACTTTGATCTTTGAGAATAATTTATGATTCATCTACATTTAATAGGATACTCTAATTTTTGAATTCATACTCAAATATGACCTCCAAAGATACCCGGTCACACATAAAGTAGTCGAACTTATGAACAATTTTTGGTCTATGTAGGTGCCTATGGTAACTACAGAATCTGGATTGCAGTACAAGGATATAAAAATTGGGGAAGGTCCAAGCCCGCCTGTTGGTTTTCAGGTGATTTCATTGAGCCAGTGACACTTGAGAAGCATGTTATCTTTTTCAAAATGTTGGTATTTCCATTGAATGCTCTACAAACTTTCAGGGATGAAACTACTTGCATCAAAATGGGGCCATGGCCACCCCCATCAGGGACTGAACATGAGTTTATTAAACTGAGTTTTTTTTTTTTTTTTTTACTTTTTTATGGTAAATATATTTTACTTTTATGGGGGAAAAAAAACTCGGTGTTAATAAATTTATGGTCACCCTTAATATTAAATTCTGGTTTTGTCCCTGGTAACTTTGTCACTAATATTAGCAAGACTATTTGACATTCTCGACTTTACTGCATAATGTTTATGCTAGATTACTCCTCTGTCAATGCAATATTCATTACATACTATATATAATTCGGACCTATAAGAGATTTATCTCTTGTTGATCTTTGGCTTGTACTGTGCCTATGATTGCAATTCCCTACAGTTACCTTTATCATCTTTGGTGTGATCCTGATTTGCGGAACTAGGGATCTTAAATCCTCAAGGTGAACCGAAATGAGTATGGGGTTTGTTTGTAGAGAAATAGTTGGAGAATACAAGGATATTTGGTAGAGAGAGGACCATCTTCTACTCATTTGTCATTTTCTCTTATAAAGATGAATAATACTTTAGATGATTTACAATGGGGAAGGAAGGGACCACTTCAGTCAGTAGATAGCCTAAAATTATTAGGAGGAAGATGACTCCTCTTTTTACAAGCCTCCAAATATATAAGGATTACTTACCATTGGATCTAGGAAAACCTAATAGAAAGTCAATCCCTCGAACTTGAACCATCCACCTGGTCCAGCAATCAGTAGAAATGACAATACAGCCTTTTACAAAAGATGAAGGCTTCAAGACTATCATATTATCCAATCGGTTCCATGAACCATAACAGAACCAAAACCATTATTGTCGGTCACCGATCTGTTTGAAATATAAGCTAGACTATTGTTACATGTTGGATTTACGAGCTTGAAGGGTTACAATTTTTCAATGAAGAGGAGAAACATCCTAATAAAATGCCATGATCATATGCATGACAAGATTCACATGAGTTTTATCATTCCTTAATTTTCTATTTAACTTATTCTTTAATATCCCATGTAACTTATGTTATTTCATGCTATACAAGAGCATCAACCTATGTACTTTTCATCAAGCAAATCAATAAACATCATTTCACTTTCATAATATATTTTGAGTATCATCATCTAGTGTTTTAGCAACAAGAGAACACATTCCTCTTGTGCTTTCTCATCTCCAGAAGTAATTTATCTCTATCAAAGTGGTATCAGAGCTAGAGAGGTGTCATGGCTTCCAACAACAACAACATGTTGCCGCCCCAACTACCTCATTTTACTGGCAAGAATTACAACCAATGGCGTATTCAAATGAAGGTGCTCTACCAATCTCAAGATCTTTGGGATATCGTGGAGAACGGTGTTGCGGAATCCGTTGATGTTGTAAGTCTCAATGCAAAACAACTTCAAGAATTGAGGGAAGCTCGCAAGAAGGACAAGAAAGCGTTATTTTTCTTCTACCAAATAGTGGATGAGGTATCTTTGAAAGGATATCGACGGTGACTTTGGCAAAGGAAGCATGGGACACTTTATTCTTCATACAAGGGAGATGACAAGGTAAAAATGGTAAGGCTACAAACTCTTCGTAGCAAATTTGATACACTAACGATGAAAGATATATAATACATTGAAGATTATTTCAATTGAGTTGTTTCAATTGTTAACCAATTGAAAGTGAATGGTGAAAAAGTTGAAGATCAAAGAATCGTTGAGAAGATTCTACGAAGCTTGAATCGGAAACTCGAGTCTACCGTGGTAGCCATTGAAGAATCCAAGGATTTGTCTACACATTCTGTTAAAGTTTATTGGGTTCACTTCAGTCCCATGAACTCTGAATGAAACAATATGATTCCACTCCTCTAGAGCAAGCTTTCCAAACACATGTCTATTCGAGGAGGTTCGAAAGGAAGAAGAGGTGGTCCAAGATGTAATGTCCCACAACCGCACGGTACATTATGCCGAGTCAGATTGAAACGAGACAAACGTTTAGTTGTATTTCATTGAGTTGGATTTGGGAGCAAGTATTGATTCAAGTTAGTTTTCATGTGCAGATCGCGTGCGGAATTCAGTGGGATCAGAGTATCGTCTCGCATCAGGCTAAGGCATGGGCGTCGTGCTATGGAATCATGTGTTCGTTCGTTCAGAGCAGTACAGAGATAGCGGGATTGGAGCGATAATGCCGTCTTCCTTAGTCCGATAGGTTAGATGATTTGGAGAGCACAGCCTGCTCGTAAGGTCATACCAATTTAGTATATCATGCTTCGCATCGGACCACGAGTTCAAGGGATCGGCCGTATCGGCAAGGCAGAGTGCTAGCGGATTCAACTTGGTGAGTGGGCTATGTCCCTTCTCCTCTACTCCTTCATGCCTAATAATATGGAACACACGTAATGGTTTGAACACTTGGTCTGGAAGATTGGAATCACCGTACTGTGACATGTATAGAGTGTGCGTCGTTTGGTTGGATATAATTTGTGGCTTTAGTTGGACTTACGTTGGACAGTTGGAGCTTGAGTGGATCATCTTGGTTGGAGAAGCAAAACATTTTATTATGCGAGCGTGCGTTGCGCACGAGTATCATGTTGGACGCTTTGTCAAGCAAAGCTTGCAGTTGTGGTTCGAAATCGGACAACTGAATTGGAGGACATTGTGCCACTTTTAGGGCATTGTACCACGGAGCATTCAGAGCAAGGTGTTGCACCAATCAGAATACTGTATCAAGAAGCGGCATGGTGTCTAATGGAGAATTTGAGAATGGTGTCTTGGGCTATAGTTGGAGAATGGTTATGGTGAATTTGAAGGATCGATGCGAGTATCGTTTGGTGGGACGAGAAGGCTCAATTCTCTCGTCATACCTACATAGTTGGAGTATTACATTGGTCACAGACAACCTGTTGCGTACATGGTTTGGTTTCCTCGAACGGGATAGGCTCCGGGGCACCGGGACCGTTCGGCCATAGAGGAAACAAATGGTAACGTGCTTTGAGCACAGTACTTGCAGTTCGAGACCACCATGCGGGCTAGCTACTCAGCGCTGGATCGGGTCGAAATGCAGTTGGATAGTTCTTTATGCCTTGGCAAGTGACCTTCATATAGATAAGAGTTGGTTCAGTTTGAGATTGTGCATTCGTGTGGGCGGCGGGTTTGAGTAGAACGGATTGGATTAACAAGGCTTGGATTGTGGCATGATTCGATAGATTTGAGACTTGGAGAGCGATGTGGTTCGATAGGTTCACGCTTTGCTTCGGGTTCGAGTAGAACGGATTGCATACTTAGTCTTATTAGAGTTGGATAATACTGCTAGTATATTTTCTTGAGTTGAATGATTACATTCTTAAACTGCTTTACTGCTTTCCTTAACATGTAATGTCTTTGCCATGAAATGAATCTAGGTTCAAGTAGAAAGATCATCATATAACTGTTTGCATTCACTATATATTTAGTGTCTGTTTAGACGAGTGGGTTACCCCGCTCACCAGTACGGCTGTGTACTGACCCACGTTTGTGGACATTATTTTCAGGTACGCAGGTGTAGTGGCTCATCTTGGATATACGGGACATGATGTATGGAACGATAAGTACCTTTGTGGACAAATAAGAGCAAGAGTATTGTTAGCCGTGTGGCATTCCCCTTTGTGGCATCTTCATTGGACCCTTCGAGAACTTCACTGCATATACTCTGATGTATGTTTGGTACACAATACTTGACTTTCGCTGCAATTTGATCATTTCGATGATAACTATGACATTTGACATCATCGCCTTGTGCGAGTGCAACTCCAGGCTCGAACGGCATCATATCCCGATGAGAACGATTGTCCCGTGGGAGCACTGTAAAGTGGTAATTCACGTTCAGCGGGGACGATCGAACTTGCGGGAGATTGGGGCGTGACAATTTGGTATCAGATCATCCGGTTCATTTCTTCGGACTTTTTTCTTTGTTTGCTTCATCACAAACTCTAAATAGCTTCTGCGTATTGTTTGGCTCTTGTCTCTACTCGGCGCCACAATGGATGTTCCATGCAATAAGTCTATATATTTGTTGGTTGTGCATGTTGTTCTTCGTTGTGTTGCCTTCGTAGAATTTTGATAGAATCGTGTAGCATCGTTTGGCGTTGTTGCTTTCGTGTAGCAAGTTTTGTGGCATTGTTGCATTCGTGCAGCAAGTTTAGAGGTGTCGTTGCGCTGTTTGACTTGTCGTTCGGGGAGATATTTGGTCGCATCAATGGAGCAGTTGGTTGTCAGACGAGATTGATTATGTTGACATGTGAGTAGAAGCATCGGATGAGAATGGAACGTTGCACGAGTTGCTCGTGTAGCGAATGTGTTGGACGAAGTTTGAGTTTTGGCTGGGAACATCAGAGAGAGCGTTGTGCGAGTTGCTCGTGCGGCGCATGTATTTAGCAGATTTGAGCAGTGGCTTGGAATACCAGAGAGAGCGTTGCACGAGTTGCTCGTGCGGCGAATGTATGGAACAGTTGGGTATTGGCTTGGAATATTTTGAAGAAAACGTTGCATGAGTTGCTCGTGCAGCGAAAGTGTCGGACGGTTTGAGAGATAGTTGGAAGTATCAAGAATGGAACATTGTACAAGTTGCATCGGGTAAGATCGACAGAAGAGTTAGATAGTTCATGTATTGGCTGAGTTTCGTGTCAGACTTTGAGTAATCGGTTGAGTTATGAACGGCAGGATCACGCAGAATGGATAGCTTGAACGGATGTTGAATCGATGCGGAGTAAGGATGACGTTATAAGTGACTTGATTCAGAGTTGTATATGGTATACCACGTAGTTAAGTGGCGTTGGAATATTTTGGATAAACATCAACGGAATTGCCGCAACGGACGCGGGTAATAGAAATGTAAGTTGGTTGGTGCGCATCGGCTAAGTTATGTATCAGAACATGGAGCAAGCGAATGTTAAGTTGTGATCGACAAGATCACCAAGGAATAGTCAGTTCAAAATAGACGTTCGTCGACGCAGAGTAAATCTGGCGCAAGAGCGACTCTATTTCTAAGTGGTATATGCGTGCCACGGAGTGATGCACATGTTGGAAATGTTCGGAACAAGATAAGCGATAGGTTTGCTCGCAACAGATGGACTAGTACGAGATTGTGTCAGAAATTAATGTAACGGAGTTTGACTCAGGTATTCTTTGATGCGTTGGATTTAAGCGATCAGAAATGGACTCGTGTAAATGGAAGTTTCGTTGGAGTGATACGAACCAAGCATTGGAAACAAGATGAGATCGATCAGACGGGAAGCTGAATATCAGAGTTCGCTTGCGCGATTTGGAAGTTCGGTTGAGCATTCATTGATGCAAAGAGATAGTTGAGCATAAGGAACAAGCAGTTGGTGCACGCATGCACGAGCGATGGATGTGGCAAAGAGTAACAAGCATGGACTTCGCATTTTTTGTAACGCAAAGGAGCAGTTGGTTGAGCATTGGAACACGATTGATTTTGGAGGAGGAATGCGATGAAGTCGTACAAACTTGAAGGATTTCAGATATTGGCACTCGAGAAGTTTGACTCAGAGTTTAGCGGAAGCAAAATTAGCAAAACGGTGCAACAGTGGTGAATCTCCGGAAGACGTGAACGAGCATGATGTGAAGCTAGTCGATGTTGAATCGGATTGAAAGTTAACACTTGTAGTATTAATACGGACGTGGCACAACGAGATGATTAAAGTGGAAGTGGTAGTGCATCTGAGATTGGTGTGCAAGTCATCGAGAGCGTATGGACGAATCGGAATACGGAGAAATCAAGACGGTGCTAAGAAAATAGAGCGGGAATAAGGATTGTGGCGGATGGACTTTTGAAGATAGCTGAAATAGAGAGCAACATTGAAGCAAATCACTGTGCCGCTCGAGCAAGTTGGACGTGCAGTGTTGAAGCATGGCGTACAGATAAGAAATGGAGCAAGTATATGGTTTCAAAAATCTTTGCAAGTGGTAGTGCGAGAAGTTGAACAAGGCGGTTCGGGATTTTGATGGATTCAGGACAGAAAGACGGAGTAATAGAAGATGGTTTCAACGAGCGCAGTTCGACGATTAGTGGCTTGGATAGCTAGTAAGACTCTAGGTGGTTATGCGGCGTTTGGTTAACAGATGCGTCAACTATAGTGCATGAAGTGCTCGGATTCAGAAGTTCGTTCAGATTAGATGGTTGGGTTATGGCTCAGATTTGCAGAGGAGATATAGCACAGTTCATAGTAAATATCCATCGTGATGACTTACAATTATCAAACGTAGCTTCGGGACAGCTGACCCTAGAGAATTGACCGCCAATCGAAATGAATATTGTAGACTCATAGAACAACCCTTGTGGCGACGGCGAAGGGATTGGATTTTACCTAGTTTCAGATCAGTGGGGCATTTGGGAATGCGTCGAGGGTGGATGTGAGTGGTGTATATTGAAGATAGCCTAGGCGACTGGGTGTTGGATTTGAGAGATCATTGGGATATCTTTCAGCTGAAGATGCAGCCAGAAGATCGAAGCGATGGTAAAAATAAGTCAACTGATGAGATTCGAAACCGCATATTTTCGAAAATGGCATCGCCTTTGACTCGTTGTGCCCCGGAAGGGAATATCATTTATATAAATTAACGACCGTGTAACTAGCTTTAAGAAGTTAAAGCCACGGCTCGTTCAAATCAAATACTTGCACTGCCGGAAGGGACATATGTGCCTAAGATCTACAAGATACATCGGAACTTAGTCTGGGATGCGTGCTCGTACAGAAAGCGAAGATGATATCCAGGTGCTTCGAGGCAGTGGAAGTAGCATGAAGAACTATTCCATGCGTGACCTAAGAATTGTGGCGAGTGTCTCCGCGTTGAAATCGTGACGACACTATCCCTATGGCGTGGCGGCAAAATTGTCATAACCATAATACGTTATTGATTTACAAATCCTTGTTTATTTTAGATATTTCATGACAATAAAATTCTTAAACAAAATTTTGTTTTAATTTTCAAGAAAGCATACATAAATAATTACATGAAATGATATTGTATATTTTCATTTAAAACCTTAGTCAAATCTTGCAATTTTACATTTTATATTTTACTTGGACACCTATTGTCACAACCTATTTTTAAATATATATTTACATGAATAAATATTAACTAGTTCGAATTTATACCTTGTAAATTAAATTAGGTTATATATATATATTCAGCATAATTGCTTAACCAAAAATTTGTGCAATTAGATCCTTAAAGGAATGATGCAATTTCATGATTTTCATGGGACACCTAACAAGGTAGGTGTCGGAGTCAAGGCAAAGGGATTAGTGGAGCCATGTGTAAGGAGAGGGGGTAGCTTGGTATTCCCAATACCAAGTTGTCTGTAGAATTTATTTTAGAGTAAGGAAGAGTGGTTCCTCTCCGTCCTTTCTTCTTCCTCCTCCCTCATCTTCCCTCCCCTTTCACTTCTACGGCTGCTACTGCGGCTGTTGTTGCCGATGCCGTGACCACGCTGGCCCCCGACGGCGTCGGCTCCTGCCGGTCGACCGAACGACCCCAGGGCCGGACCTCCCCTCATCACCACACCACACCACCACCTCCTTCATCATCCATCTTCATCTCTTTCTTTTTTCCCCTTTCTTTTCCAAAAACCTAAAACAAAAGGGAAGAACTTGAAGGAGAAGAAGAAGTTGGAAGAAGAAGGAAGAAGGAGATGTAGATGAAGAAAGAAATTGGAGGAGGTCATCTAGCCCTAATTCCCAAATTTTTAAATCAATTAACCAAGGCAAGCCCTCTCCTTTTCTCATTTCCATTTTGTACATAATTTTTGATTCATCTCCAGACTTGTTTCTTATAAAATCAGTTATAACATAAATTGGATTATCTCCAATTTTTGCCTCTCCTAGAATTCAGTTAGAGCATAGGTCATATGGTGTAGGGATAAGATTGTGGTCCTTGTTAAATAAATAAATAGCTGAGATTGTATAGATTTTGATTTGGAGTCCATACTTATCTTGATGATTAGCACGGACACCTGTGTTGAAAGTAAATTGAGACACATTTCAATACAAATCGATATCGTAATTGCAGGGTAATTATGTCGATTGTATATGGATATAGGTCCGATGTGATTTTCAGACATGGATGATACCATACTAAGGCTTCTAAGTGCTATTGAGCATGCTCTTAAGTTTATCTAGCATATAAACCATTTACATTAGGTGTTGCTAAGTGATATGGAGCATGAATTGAGCATATCACTTAATGATATACGTTGGTCGTATCAAGGTTAATTTTAGCTTCCAACCATCAAGTGACCACACTGGTATAACTCGGCTTAACACACTGATATATATATATATATATATATATATATATATATATATATATATATAGTTAATTACTGGAAAACTGATTATATAATAATTGCTAACAAAGTAGTGCTAAGCTCTAAGATATCTCCTCGGTTAAGAAGTTTTCATTTTTTTAATCATAAAATGATCCATACCACGCGAATATGTTAATTTGGATAAATTCGTGTTTGAAAATAAAGATATTTGGTTGATTGTATTAATTTCTTGATTGTTCATTTTATTACAGATTTTAGTACTGTAACATTCTTGTTTAGTGGATTTTGTAGTAAGTATTGCAAAATCATGTATTGCTAGCATTAAAGTATAATTGGCCGAGGTAAGAAGCAATGCTTCTATTCCTTCTTGGTATTGGGTTATATATATTAACTGCGTGTGTTACCGGTGTTGAGATTTGCTCCACCGAAGGGGTCGGCGAACCCGAAAATTCTACGGAGGGTTGATCCGGGTGTATATTGTTACAAAAATTTTGAGCTCCAAAATACAAAGGAGGCTGGCAAAATTTTCAAGAAATTCTAGAGATACCATTTTCGATAAATCCAAATAATTGGTTAGTCTTTATTTCAAGCCAAATAGTAGCTATTGATTTAGGATCAAACTCTAAAAAGCTTAGATTTCGTATTTAGAATATAAGATGCGTAGGACACACCTACACGTTTACGAAAGAGCAACAAAAGTTTCAATGTTTCACATTCCAATGCAAGGAGTACCAATTTTCATGTTTTCAGAATGGTCCTACTAAATAGAATATTACCATTTTAACGTGATGTCATGAGCACACGAAACGGATACATGATTGGATATTTCATGTTTTCGCTAAGACGAAATATTTTGCCGAACAGTATCCTCGTAAAGCGTGTGGTTGCTGACACATGAGACGAGATACGAATTGGACCAGTAATTCAACTTAAATGTTATGTTAGATAGGAATGATTGTGAATTTGTAGAATTGTATTGGGACGGGAGAGGATATTTTGATCACACCGGCGAACTCTTTGCAATATTAATTGTTTTAAAAAGTAATGTTGATCAGTAGTTCCGGCATACGTATGGTCATACGATGACCGAGGTGAGGCTTAACTCACTTACCTGCCATTGGATCCGAATTCTTGAAAGAGATCAAGAGATTCGACAATTGTGTATATCCAATGTTGATCGATTTTTCGAATTCTTGAAAAAGTTCAAGATATTCGACAATTGTTTATATTATCACATGATCCGAATTCTTGAATTTAAAACAAGAAGTTCGACAATTGTTTATATCATGTTTTATCACATTAAATGTGATTCAATGGTTATTATAGTGATACAATGATATCACAATACTGTGGGACTAGAATCTAAGCACTGTCCATCCAGTATTTACCTGATCCCAGATATATATGATTATTGCCGAGACAATTGATGTTGGTGGTGATCCAAAAGCGTTCTCTAAATTGCATTTGCATATAGAAAAATTGTTTGTGATTGTGATTGTGAATGCGAATTGTGATTTGGACACTAGTAGAATAAGGTTTGATAAGAGTTGAAATACCCTGTTTCAGGATTACGTTATAAAAGATGGAACATCCCACTTCATGATTTCATTAAATGTCTCTAAGAAATTTACTATTCCATTCTCTATCATGAAATTCGAGAATCAAATCATTTCCAGATTCTTATTTTATTTATTTTCTTCGTCCTTGACTGAAGGCTTGCATGTCGTTTGACGACCTAGCATTGTTCACTAGATTTATAGGATCATTTTTAAGGAAGCTACTGTTGTACCTTAACAAGAAGCTGGAGAACAAGAATGAGTTGTCGCAACGGAAGACGACTTAGTTGGAACCAAAATTTATTTTTATCATGCATTAAGGTATAAAAGGTGTTATATGTATATTGGGATAAAAGTTGTAATTTGGTAGAATAACCTATTTCTTATATATAGATTTAGAATGTCCTTTATCAAGAATATTATTCAGAAAATTTTGCGAATTGTGACTTGTGATATACCTATCCTAGAAAAATTACAGGCGATAATCACTGATACGGGTACCGGTGTATTCGTATGGCGCGTAGCCTGGAGATGTAGTTACGTACCCGGCTCATCGTATTTTGGGAAGCGGAGAGTGACAGAAATCTTCGTGGATCACATAAACCCCAATATAGGTGTTCACCCAGAGAGGTATTGAGATTGAGGCATGGGTGTTGGGCCGAGCGGATCTAAGAGTATAGTGCGATGTTTGGATAATAATGATCGTTCAGAGCATGAAGATGATATTTTGAGATGGTGTGTGGGGAACATTGTGCGATTGAAGTCGAGTTAGAGTTTGGTTGTTTGAGCTTGGACGACGTAAGTAAGAATTCAGAAATAGTTGGATGGTAGGGCCTTGCAGAATACTCGTTGCGCTTCGACGCGCAAAGACTTGAGCGTGCATAGTTTTGGCTATCGTTAGAGAATGGAATCAAATTGGAACACGAATTGAATTTGGTCAGGTGGAGAGATCGTCAGTCGAAGATCATCGTGTTTGAGAATAACGCTTGTGCGAATGTGTTGAGGGATGAACGTCGGGATCGGTTCAGTCGAGAGCGAAGCGATGAATGTCTCGGACATAGAGATACCCTTGTAACTTGTCCAAATTTGCTATCGCTAAGCTCGGTTGAAATACATGTATTTCGGGGACGTCTTAAATATGTGTATGATCCAAACTAAGCGATATTTTGAATTCGAATTGAGATGCAAGGAGGATGTGGGAATATGAAATTTCTGCGAGTGTTCAGCGCGAAGCGAAGATGATGAGTCTGGATCAATGGAATATGAGTTGAACGAGGCAGAGTTTATGAAATTTTCAAGCGGCATGTAAGAAAGAAATGGGAACTGGTTTGGTTCGAGAACGAACCTTATTCTAAGTGGTATATTATGTAATGTTCTGCAACCCAACGATGCATTACGTTGAATCAGATTGAAACGGAACAAAGATTTGGTTGCATTTCATTGAGTTGGATTTGGGAGCAAGTATTGATTCGAGTTAGTTTTCATGTGCAGATCGCGTGCGGAGTTTAGTGGGATCAGAGTATCGCCTCGCATCAGGCTAAGGCATGGGCGTCGTGCTATGGAATAAAGTGTTCGTTCAGAGCAGTACGGATATAGCAGTATTGGAACGATAATGTCGTCTTCCATAGTTCGATCTGTCGGATGATTTGTAGAGCACGACCTTTCACAACCAAATAGTCTTACCAAAAATCCTGGGATGAATTCTAAAGGTAAAGTTGAAAAACACAGGCTCATTTT
Source organism: Iris macrosiphon (assembly GCA_036927795.1). Lineage (NCBI taxonomy): Eukaryota > Viridiplantae > Streptophyta > Magnoliopsida > Asparagales > Iridaceae > Iris > Iris macrosiphon. Next base: position 77,870,193 of record JAYESA010000015.1, on the reverse strand, counting down.
GTTGTGGAAGGTTACAAACAAAAAATTGGTCTTGATTACCAAGATGTGTTTGCCCAGTTGCTCGCCTTGAAACCATACGAAATGTTTTAGCTCTATCGGCTCAAAGATGATGGAAGGCTTATCAAATGGATGTCAAGTCGGCATTCTTGAATGGTTTTCTTAAAGAAGAAGTCTGTGTGAACCGTTGACCTGGTTATGTGATGGAGGGTGAAGAAAAGAAGGTATCTTATTTGAAGGAGGCACTATATGGGCTCAAGCAAGTCCGAGAGCATGGTTTAGTCGCATCGACAGCTATTTTTTGAAGATTGGTTTCAAAAGATGTCCATTTGAGCATACACTTTATATTAAAGAAGGCGATCAAGGTGAATTCTTGAGTGTTTGCTTGTATGTTGATGATCTATTTTTTACCGGCAATACTGCAAGCATATGTGATGAATTCAAGAAGGCATTGATGCATGAATTCGAGATGAATGATGTGGGTTTACTTTATTTCTTTCTTGGAATTGAAGTCAAGCATGAAGAAGATGGAATCTTTATTTCACAAAAGAAGTATGCCAATGATATTTTGAAGAGATTCAAATGGAGGGTATCATCTCACTTAGCACTCCAATGGAAGTTGGTTTGAAGTTATGCAAATCTGAAAATGAAAAACATGTTGATGAAATTCTCTATCGAAGTCTTGTTGGTAGTCTTATGTACTTGACTGCAACATGACTGGATCTTATGTTTGCTGTGAGCATGTTTAGTCGGTTCATGGAATCATCAAAAAAGAAGCTATTTGGAAGCAGGAAAAAGGCTACTAAGATATCTTTATGGAACCATAAATGAAGGCATGCATTACAAAAGAGTTGAAGATTCAAGGTTGATTGGCTATTGTGATAGTGATTGGGCAGGAAGTGTTGATGATTCTAGAAGTACTTCTGGCTGTCTTTCATATTGGTTCGGGTGCAATATCATGGACATCCAAGAAACAAAAAGTCTTTTCTCTTTCTACAACTGAAGCAGATTATATTTCTTTAGCATTAGCATCTTGTCAAGCATTATGGATTAGATGGATCTTGGGTGAGCTCAAACATAAACAAGTTGAAGATACAACATTATTTTGTGATAATTCTTCAGCCATTTCTCTTACCAAGAATCATGTTTTTCAAACATAAAAAAGTAAACATATTAGGATCAAGTACAATTTCATTCGTGAACTGGTAGAAGATGGTGATATTCATGTCGGACATTGCAGAACAAAAGATCAAGTTGTTGATATCTTTACAAAAGTCTTGAAGTATGATATTTTCAAGAAGATGAAAGAAGAACTTGGCATGGTAAAGGTCTAGCTTAAGGGAGATTGTTAGAAATATAAGCTAGACTATTGTTACATGTTAGAGTTACAAGCTTGAAGGGTTACAATTCTTCAATGAAGAGGAGAAACATCATAATAAAATGCCATGTTCATATGCATGACAAGATTCACATGAGTTTCCTCATTCCTTATTTTTCTATTTAACTTATTCTTTAATATCCCATGTAACTTATGTTATTTTGTATGCTATATAAGAGCATCAATCTATGTACTTTTCATCAAGCAAATCAATAAACATCATTTCACTTTGATAATATATTTTGAGTATCATCTTCTAGTGTTTTAGCAACAAGAGAACACATCCCTCTCTTGTGCTTTCTCATCTCCACAAGTAATTTATCTCTGTCACGATCTCGATTAGCCCTTCGGTTGAGTGACTCTATTTCTACTGCTGCTTTAACTGCTCCATTGTGGCCTTGTAATACTCTCATCTTCCAGAAATCCACTGTCATTATGGCTGATCCCCAACCTCAACCTTCTCTACCGGACAACGAACTCCATTGCCCAAGAGATCATCCTGGATCTTGTCCCTCCATTTTGGGAGTGTGCAACTCCTATTAAGTCCATAGCTGTAGAAAAGGAAATGACTCCTACCCTTTCTCTTTATTGTACTTCACAGCTAGGTATCTCCCCATAACTGTATAAAAAATACTAATATAGATCCTAAATGAAATTGGACTTTGACTCTGATCCATGAATGGTCTCACATCATTCTCCCCGGCTTAGGTGAATTTCGAACCTGCAACTGGATCCAATGTACTGGAAGTATTGCCTTCAAAGAACTGTCATATGCACGTCCTCTCCAAGAAACCAAGTACCGCGTAACTTGATCATCTTAACTGCAGTTAGGGCATCTCTCCAATGGAAGTGAACTCCAAATCTGTGATCTCCAATCAAGCCACAATGAGGAGGTGGTATAGGATGGACTATCGACACTCGTCTGTCATGTCTCCATGGAGGCTCTGGACATCACGAGAGGAAGCAATGCTTGTGTATCTGGTACCGTGACATAGGACGCCTCAGCATATAGCGAAGACATCGGTACTGACGAGACTATGACCGTAACATGCAGTAATGGTGGCTCATGCTAGAAGGAAATATCTCCAAGGAAAATGTCAAGTCACCATCGTCAAGAATGGGACTGATACTAGGTAGCTGCAACTTGTAAGTATCGATGCTAATAATCTTGTTCAAGGTTATATGTGTCTTATGTGGGGTCGAGAAATTTATTGTCGGGTGTCGGATGTCCGGGATTCGTCGAGTTTGCTATTGCTTGCGGGTTTAACCCATTTTGAGAATCAAACCAGACAAAAAATTACAAAAATCCCTATTACTCAAATGTCGCCGACTTCTATAAATAACATATTGGCCGAAATGTCCGAAAAAACGCAAATTATCGACCGATTTTTTTTACAAAACGACATAAATGACATTTTGATCTTATAGACTTAGTTTTCTTCTCAAAACAGCCATGCCGGCCGACATATCGGCCAACACCTATAACACTGATTTTGATTCGACATGAATCCGTCGACTCGGACTATAACTGCAGAGGTCTTGCTCGTATCAAAACTTTGTACCAAAGTGCTAATTCTTGCTATCTGCTAAGACAATATGTGGGAGATATATAATAATCATTACTCACAATTATATCCTGATATATCTCAGCAGGCTGAGGTACAACTGTCTCAACTAGATCACTAGGTGGGCACCTGGAGCTATGGGTGCCAACTCTACTGCTGTCTATAAGGTAGGCAAACGCTAAACTATATTCTTGGGGCTCTTTCCGTGTCAACATTAATCTATGCCCTAACATCATGGTTGCCTAATTGATGGCTTAACTCATGCAAGTCAGCACGTATGTTAGTGCGCAAGGTTTCAAAAGTAGTGTCCATGTTCTTTATCTTAGCTATCAGTGTATCTACCATCAAGCAGACAAAGATCTGTTGAATTATATTTTGCTTATCCATCTATATCCTATACTCTCATCTATATATATATAAGAAATCCCTAAGCTAGGTTTCTGATACCAATTTGATGTAGGCCGAGACCTAAGTACCCTATACGGAACTTACGAATAATAAAAAATTATATTTTTTGGTGCGGAAGCTACAATTTTGAGCAGTATAATTATTTATCCACCACAATTATTCCAAGCAAACTACAAAAAATAAGCAGTTGAAATTCAAAAAACTTGCGAACTTGTGAGACACAATGGAATGGCCAATCGGGACGTGCAATAAATCCTCAATTGTGGGGTAGTTTGTTTTGGGGACAATGCATTCCTTCTCAATTTTTCTGATTCTTTTAGTGCATCAAACTCTTCACTTTTGGTTGACCAGATGGCAATGAGTTTCTAACTTCCATCTGAGATTAATTGTTTGTTACCTTCACAATGAGTTGAATATTCTGTTGTGCCATAACAGGTTGCTGCAAATTATGTCGCCATGGTACCATCAGGGCAAATATTTGACAGGTACTAAAAATATGCATACTCGTGGGTAGTACATGTCTAATTCAACATATTTAGAAATCAATTTAGTATAAGCAATTACGATACAATTTTCTTTTAGAGGAATCCTGCAAAAGGTAATGAAATAATATGATGTAGTAATATCAAGTCCACGTGAGTGACCTCCTGCATATCTGCATTCAAAAGGAAACGATAATCCACTCAAAATTCACATGTAATGCCATGAGGCTTGCCTAGATCTGGATCACATTCTGATTCTAGATTATTGCTTGAAGTCTCAATTCAAGGTATTGTGTTGGAAAAAAAATAAGGTGGTGTGTACAAATAAGCTTAGATGTTTGATTTTCACACTTGATGTACATGACAAAAGGTTAAGTATTTCCCTTCACCGTGGATGAAAAGAAACAAACCAATTAAGTAATGTATCAAGAAAGCAACCTTTTAGTGTCCGTACAAGGATATCTATATATGAGAGTAACGACTTTAGACAATATTTCTTCCTGTTATTTCTCTCTTCATATTTCTCTTTTTTTAAATTTCTATTCCTTTCTAGTATTTCTTTTTCACCATCCAGATTAGCTACTCTCGAAGGCTGCTTATATCATGTGTCTAATCATTCAAAGGGAAAGCCGCACTACTATACAGAACTCAAATGTTAACAATTCAGTAAGTAAGATGCTTCCCAGTTCCCACACCCACAATATTTTGGTATTCTGTAAAACATGGATTATGCGGTTGTATATTTAGATATTCTCTCATAATTTCTAGTTGCAATAGGTGAGCTTATGCACAAGAAATTATCTTGTCTACTCCAAACATAATAAATACACTATCTAGAGATATTAGAGAGATCTCTATATAATCAGTGTAGAATTGTTGGTGCACAGCGGAAATTAACTCATGAAATCAGAGAACACCTCAAAAACAATTTACAAGCTCAGGCAAGAATTTACGTGGTTTGGCCAAGATGTCTACTTCCACAGACGAGGGTGATTTAGTTCCACTATGAAAAAAAAAAGAATTACAATTGCTCTCTCAACATTTCTCTCCTTGCTTTCAAGAACTCTCTACAAAATACTCCCTCAAAACTTTTGTGTTGAATTGTTGGTATATTAGAATATTCTTTGTATATTTGTTGGTATATTAGAATATTTTTGGTATATTTATTGGGATATTAGAATATTCTACAGGGGGTTTTAATGGGGTATTAATGTAAGATGAAGGGTTGTAAGGCTATAAATAGCCAAGAGATTATCAATAAAAAATATAACAATTACTCCAAAATATTCTACATGGTATCAAAGCCCGAACCCTAGCCACCACCTCCCAAACCCTAACCACCACCACCGCTGCCGCACCGCTCGCCCGCCACCACCGTCACCGCTCGTCTGCCACCACCATCGCGAAGCCTTCTGCCGCGGTTCCTGGCATCTCCCGCGGGTCGTTCCAGACGTTGACATTGAAGGCCTAGGTCTGATGGGGAAGAGACATGATCGGGTCTAGGAGAGGACGAAGAGGGCGAACGTGAATCGTGGGACGGGTGTGAGGTGATCGGAGAAGAGGAGGATCGATGGAGGAGATCAAGCAGTTGGACTCTGCGGAGGTCGCAACGTTGATGAAGTTGATGAAACTGTCGGCTGGTGAGAGCGCGACACGAACATTGGCGAAGTTGGAGCTTTCATCCATCGATCTGAAACTTGATGGACCGGCCACCTACCTGAGTTGGTCACGACGGGTGAGGAGAACCCTCGCAGGGAAGAACCTGGAGGGTTTCTTGTAAGGAGAGAAGACAGAGCCGGATGAGGGCTCTCGGCAGGACGCGACGAGTGAAAGCCCACTCATATGGTGGTATACATTTGGCTCCTCAATTCTTTAGTCCATTCGATCGCCGCCACAGTGGATGGCCTTGAGATGGTGAAAGACGTGTGGGAGAAGTTGAGAACCTACGATGGTGTGGGGAATAACTTGAGGGTTTTCCAGATCAAGGGGGAGATCGACGACACCGTACAGGGAGAGAAGACGGTACAGGAATATGCCACGTAGTTGGAGCGTCTGTGGTTGGATTATGATCACTTCTCAGATCGGACGAGCTGCGAGGACCCAAAGTCTAAGGAGAGACATGTATGTCTGCAGGAGAGGACGATAAAGTTTCTTAAGGGGCTGGCCGCAGTGTTTTCTCAGAGGACAGTACTACTTCTAGCCCAATCGAAGATTCCTACACTTGAGGAGGCTATCTCGGCCATGATCAAGGAGGTGACTCGTATCAAGCTACAGGCAGGGACAAGTGGTCCTCCTGAAGTGAAGATAGCACTGACGGTTGCCAATTCAGGCGGCACATGACCTATGGGAGACCCCCGGTAGTGTTACAACTGCGAGAAGGTGGGCCATCTGAGGTATGCTTGCACCAAACCACCCAAGAAGGGAGATTCAGGTGGCGGACGTGGACAGTTTGTATAGTGTCCCGCTCCGCGTAGGCACTATGTACAAGTGATATCGCTTTGCTTGCTCGAATGAAAGTCTTCTCGGAGAGTTCCCGACCGAACCACAAGACGATTGATCAATGTGAGTGGGCAGAACTGCATTCTCTGATTCTTGCACGCCTTAATAATGAATCTGAGTTTTTGAATGCTTGTTTGCTTAAGAAGATAGTTTCATAAGAAGAATGATAGAACCTGACTCTGCATGCTAAATAAGAGAACTTGTATGGTTTGTCATCGAAACAAACCTGCTTGCTTAACTAGAGAAGTTGTATGCTTGTCTGAAAAGAGATAGAACCTTGTCATGCTAAGTCCAGAGTATAAGAAATGTTGCATGCTTAGTTACACCGACATAGCTATCGAACGAACCCTTGCTATGCTAAAAAGATATGTAAATGAATCGCTTGAATAAGTCCCTTTGTAATATGCTAAGAAAGAGATAGATATTGCATGCTAGATATGAAAATCGAAATCGTGCTTGCCATTATATGTTTCGCTTGTCTGTTTTGCTATATCGAACTGTTATAAGTCTTTGATTCGTATAAGCATAGACTAATAGTGCGTCCTGAGGATACGGCCCGCAGGGGGTCTAGTGGGGTGTGCTATTAGATATGTGAGAGATGTGCTTTGTTTGACAAGATGTGTTTTGCTAGACAATATATGTTTTGCTTGATCATTTGTTTTGCTTGCATTATTGATTTTTCATGTCATTGCATTGGTCTCGGACAACTTGTGTACAAGGTCTTGTCTCTCGACGGTTCCTGGGGCATTGGAAATCGCTCGGTCCGTAAGAGACTTTTGTTTCGCCCTGAGGATACGGCCGCAGGGGGTCTAGTGGGGCGATGTGTCTATTAGTGTTGTGCGGAACCCATGATGTCACAACTGCTAGCACTCGTGTGTTGGTGAAGAGCTGAACCTTGAGTCACAGCTGCCGATACAGGTGCGTGCTAGTGAAGAGCTGAACCTTGGGTAACCGCTGCTAATCATGGGGCTACCCATGGACCATCATATAGTTAGGGCACATGCTAGGCTAGCCTTCTTGCATACCTAACTGTTTGATGCAGAGATGGACAGGAAAAGAGAACCTTATACATATGTTTATGCAAATTGTTGCTAACTTGTATGTCTGCTGCAGGGATAACCGTTCGGCAAGGGGTAAGAAACATAAAGAGTTTATATATAGCCTGCTTGTTCATGAACATGTGCATTTTAGAGTTTATCTGATAGTGCTTCATGCATTCACATCGGTCGGACAATGGCTATTAGTGCAGAGCTGAACCTTGGTCCCGGCTGCTATTATGTTAGTGAAGAGCAACCATGAGTCACAACTGCTAATAGCATCAGATAAAGGAGTCATTGGTTAGCTGAATTACCGCTACCGATCCTGAGTTTCTCGGGGACCGAAATCATATAGCTAGTTCATCTTGTGTGCTTGAAAGTATGATAGTCCACTTAATGCTTGTCTTGTTTGGAGATGAACAGTCCACTATAGAACTTTGTCCCTAAGAGTTAGATTATGGTGCACAATACATGTTGCGCACTGCACGATAAAACAGTCCCGTATGTATGCTTATTGTTGAATATGCAAAACTGTTTCCAAGCTATGTTTTCGAAAGATGTAATCTGACTATAATCCTGAGCTGTATGAAATGAACTTAGGTAAAAGTAGCAAGATCACTAGTAATGTAATGTTTTGCCACATGCTTACTTAGTGTGGGTTTCAGGGGGTGTAGCTTCTGTTCAGTTGTTTTATACTCACCAGTACTTATAAAAGTGCTGACCCACCAACAGTTTGCTTATTCTCAGGTGCTGGATCGTCCGAGGAAGCGATAGGCGTGCCTCATCCCAAGGAACCGGAAATCTGGAGTCGATGCCTTGAACCGTATCGAGATTGCTTTGAGCTGCTTTTGTATAGAGGGACAATGTATGGAACAGTGTCATTGTAATCGAGAGAAAGAGTGCTTGAGCGATCTGTAACCTCAGCCATGCGCCGCTTGTAACACTTTCGAATATCAATAAAGAACTTGTTTTCATGTGCCATTGTGTTCTTTACTTTTCTGCAATATATGTGTCGCTGCTTCTGTATTGAATAGCTTACTTGCCCTTGTTCAAAGCTTTGGCCTTGTGCAAGCGCACTTTAGGCTTGCACGGCATCATACCCGTGCGAGGACGATCGGTTCCGTATGGACCAAGCGAGGACGAACGGCCCCTGCGGGACCGGGGCGTGACAGTTTGGAGGACGTGGTCGTGGTTGTGGGGGTCGACGAGGTGGTCGAGGAGGTTATCGGACGAACCTGCTGGTAGCAGAAGGCGAGGAGGGAGCTAATGGGTGCCTATACTGAGGAGGATCAGGTACTACTGGGCATGCTGGAAATACTCAGGAGAAAGCAAAGAGCGTTAAGCGATGATGGAGACAGGAGGAGTGGGACTGAGGAGGCGTCCACCTCAGTCTTCGCCAGAGGCAACGCTGCCATGTATGCCCATCCATTGGAAGGTACTGATGACTCACTCGCCCTTGCATCTATGTCTTCCCTTAGATCGTCGGACTGGATTGTCGATTCGGGTGCGTCTCGACACGTGACAGGGAATGCTAGTGAGTTCTCTTCCTACACTCACCTAGCATCTGCAGACAACATTCAAATAGCCGATGGTACTTTTCAGCCAGTGGTCGGTAATGGTACTGTCGATTGTACAGGTTCAGTAAGATTATCCAATGTTTTACATGCTCATTTTTCAGTCACTTTTTTTGTCCATTAGTTCTATAATCCTCCAACTAAAATGATTCTCTTTTGATATTCCTAAGGTGATCTTCCAGAAAAAGGAGACGAGATGAAGACTTGGGACTGGCACTTGGCACGATGGACTATGTTACCTGGATCGGGAAGGACTGGATTCGGCATTGATGTCTATGGCAGAAAGGGCAGGAATGGGAGGACCAAAGATGAGTGCCGAGGATACACTGATACTCCATCACAGGCGGTTGGGGCACTCTTTTGGTATTTTGAATATGTTGTATCCATCTATTTATGAGAAGACAAATAAGGAGAAACTAGTATGTGATGCATGTGATTTAGACAAACTTACTAGGAGCTCAAATGTTGGTGCGGGCCATAGGAGCTCTTCTGTTTTTGATATTATACATTCTGATATCTGGGGGCCGTGCGCCACAAGTACTATGAATGGTTACAAGTATTTCGTCTCTTTTATTGATTTTTTCTCTCGTGTTACCTGGCTGTATTTGATGAAGAATAAGAGTGAGGTCTTTGCCTGTTTCCGGGACTTTCATAAACATGTCCAGACTCAGTACAGAGCAGTGGTGAAGGTACTAAGGTCTGACAATGGAATATAGTATACCAACAAAGCACTTGAGGAATACCTGTCAGCCCAAGAGATACAACATCAGACCACCTGTGCATACACACCAGCACAAAATGGAGTGGCAGAAAAGAAGAACAGACACCTTCTGGAGGTGGCAAGGAGCATGATGGTCGCCATGAATGTCCTACAGAGTCTGTGGGGGCATACAGTGTTGACAACAGCTCGATTGATCAACAGGATGCCCTCGAAGGTACTGGGATGGAAGTCTCTATGTGAGATATTGCAAGAAAATAATAGTGGGATACTCCTACTAAAGGTATTTGACTGCGTATGTTTTGTGAAGGACAACAGACCGTCTGTTGGAAAACTTGATCCCAGAGCAGTCAAGTGTGTATTCGTGGGCTATTCGGCGACTCAGAAGGGGTACGTGTGCTGGAGCCCAGTAAAGAAGAAGTTTGTGAGCATGAATGTTCACTTCAGGGAGTTTGAGCCATACTACCGTCAGGAGGGAACATCATCCATGAGCAACTCACCTGATACTGAGAGTATGAGGCGAGAGAGGAGATTGGTGAGAGTGTGGTGACCGATTTAGGAGTATGGCATGGAGGAACGTTTGAGAAGGAGCAGGAGAGTGAAGAGGAACAAGGGGAGGCGATGAGAGGTGTTAGGCCCACGGCTCAGGGGGAGTTACCTACAGCAGAAAAGGGAAACAAACTGCAGGATCAGTACCTATAGTGCCAGTGCCAAGTCCCTTGCATGCGTCCGTCTCAACTCCTGAGACATCTACACTACCACCACCAGATTCTCCTTCAGGTGATATCATTCTTTCTACTCCTACTACACCATTATCAGTACGGAGGACGACTCGCAGCAATGCGGGAAATTCCTCTGATAGATATGGTTGGGACCTTGCTCACTAACATCTCTTCTCATGGAGCATTCATTGCATCTTTGGATAGTATTACTGTACCTAAAAATTGGCAGGTTGCCAAGAACGATCCAAAGTGGAAAGCGGCGATGCACAAGGAGTTAGGCGCTCTTAAGAAGAACCACACTTGGGAACTGGTAAAACTGTCAGAGGGGAAGAGGGCAGTCGGATGCAAGTGGGTCTTTACTGTGAAGCAGAACCCAAATGGAAAAGTAGAGCGCTACAAGGCTCGACTGATGGCAAAATGATACAGTTAGATGTACGACATTGACTATGATGAGATCTTTGCACCAGTGGCGAAGATGAGCACCGTCAAGACCCTGATTTCTTTGACAGCGAATGGTGGATGGAAGCTACACCAACTGGATGTAAAGAATGTGTTTCTTCATGAGGATCTAGTGGAGGAAGTGTATATGGAGATACCACCAGGATTCTGTACCGATAAGACAGTGGGAAGGGTCTGCAGGTTGAAGAAGTCCCTCTATGGACTGAAGCAGTCTCCTCGAGCGTGGTTTGACAGATTCAGGAGGGCGATGATAGGGATCAGATATCAGCAGATCAATGCTGATCATACTGTGTTCTTCCATCGGAGTGGAGGCCACATTGTCACGCCCCAGTCCCAAAATACGTAGGACTAGGAATACGTAACACGCCCAGCCGTATGTATATGAACTCCAATATATGGAAAACCATATACACACGTACGCTGTAAATGAATATGCAATCCATCCGTGGTAATATACTTGTCATAACAAGTCACACACAATCTATATCTCATCCACAGCACAAATACTCAGTAGGAAATAAAGAGCTGAAAATATAACTGGATAACCAAGTAAGTAACGAGTCTGATAGTCAGGTGGAAACAAATCCACTACAAAATAACTATACGAAAAAGCAACAAAATCTCTAAACAGTGGCAGAAGATCACAGGTACTCTGAGGGTAAGATCTCCTCAGCCTGGTAAGTAGCATCCGGTCCAGGCCCATACTCCTGAGGATACTCCTGCTCGTCCATATCTGGAAAGGGACCAGGTCCTCAGAGGGACATAACAAGATACATAAAAGCATGCCGATAAATACTGAAATATAAACAACCATCGGGTCGCCTAACCATCTAAGTGAATGCAGTTTGAGGACAACTTTGAGTGTAAGAGAGTGTAGGCTAGACATATGCCGACGTAATTTACCAATCGTGACAACTGGCTAGTATATGCCACATATGTCCCCCAACCCAGGGGCGCACTGTAAACAAGAGGGGAATCTACATAAAGGAGGTGGGTGTCCCGTACACTTATGAATCGTCCTCCCTGCCCCAATGATCTATGCATGTTGCATCCACCACATGCTAATACCCTAAATAACTGCTAGTAGAACCCTAAATAACTGCCAGGTCTACTAGCATACAAAGTTTCTATCAGCAGTTATTCCTAACGCACGACCATGCGTACAGGAGGCCATCCCTGTCACGCTGTCCGTGATCTATATGAGACACACACTCGTGTAAACCACTGTGTCATGGTTAATGAACCTAATAATGCTCTTTAATACTGGGGTGGTCTCATAAAGTAGGGTCAAATTATACAAAAACATCTATATAAGCAGAATTAAGCATGCATGTATCAAATGAAAGATAAATAACGGTATTATGGCAAGGTATACTTGCCAAGCAAAAGTCCTGAATTTGCACGTTCAATAGTGTTAAGTTGTCGTAATGAAAAAGTGGAGTTAAAGTTTGGAAGTAGTAATTATATATATAGGACTAGGAGGCGGTGGAATTTACTTAATGGTTAAGAAAACTATTGCTGTTGTTTCCTTCTTAGTGGTTTAGGTGTGCGGCTGAGGATATTTCCTAAAGAGTGGTGGAATGAGAAACTTACACGTGTAAAAGAACAAGGCAAAGCAAAGTTGAGTTTTGCTTCTGCTATTGATATTTCTTTCCTAATGATTTGTGGTTGGATTCTACGCAGAGGAAAAAGGAAGAGTTTACGCTGGGTAAAATAAGCGGTGGTTTAGTTACTGCTGCTGCTGCAGTGGTTTACGCTGGGTAGTTTGCTATTGCTGTTGATATTTACGCACAGAGAAAAATATACGCGGTATGGTGAGGAGTTTGCTATTGACTGTTTTACGCGGGGTGAACTGCTGCTGTTATTTCCTTACTTTACGCGCGGGATTGGTTTTGTGCGTAGAGAAAGGGATTTAGGCAGGTTGGATTTTTACGCTTGAAAGAGTTCTGCAGGTTTTTGCTAAATGAGGTTTACGCAGGGATGATTAACGGGTTGCGGGTTTGGTCCAATAGGATTTTCTGTTTTCTATTCTTTTTTTTTCTTATTATTATACTAATAAATAATTTAAATAATTACCTAAATAATAACTAATACGGTTTTCAGGAATGGGGGTTTACACACATCACCATGCTTGCGATGTATGTGGACGATATGATTATCACAGGAGATGATGAGCAGGAGATTGCCCGACTCAAGGGGAAGCTTGGCAAGGAGTTCGAGGTGAAGGACCTTGGCCTTCTTCGGTACTTCCTTGGGATTGAGATTGCTCGAGAAGCAGAGGGGAATGTTCTTTCTCAGAGGAAGTATGCGCTGGACCTTCTCACAGAGACGGATGTTGGGATGCAGACCTGCAGCGACGCCGATCAACTAGGGATTCAAGCTGTGTGCTAAGACTGAAGAACCAATTGACCGAGACAGATACCAGAGATTGGTGGGCAAGTTGATTTATTTGAGCCACACACGTCCTGATATCTGCTTTGCAGTGAGTGTGGTGAGCCGCTACATCCATGACCCAAGGAATGGTCATATGGACGCAGTGTACCAGATTCTGAGATACTTGAAGGGTGCCCCCCGGATAAGGGTTGATATTCAGGAAGAATGATCACTTGAGCATCGAGGGCTACTGTGACTCTGACTGGGCTAGTTGTACTGATGACAGGAGGTCTACCTCGGGCTATTGCATATTTGTATGAGGCAACTTGGTTTCTTGGAGGAGTAAGAAGCAGTCGGTGGTGGCCAGATCGACAACTGAAGCGGAGTACAGAGCTATGGCCTTGGGAGTTCCAGAGCTGCTATGGCTGAAGAGTATGCTGGTGGAGCTGGATCAAGGAGCCAAGATGAAGCTGTGGTGTGACAACCAGTCAGCCATCAGTATCGCCAACAATCCAGTACAGCATGACAGGACCAAATACATCGAGATCGATAGGTTCTTAATTAAGGAGAAGTTGGACCGTGGACTACTAGAGCTAGGTCATTTTCCAACTATGGAGCAGGTAGCAGACAGTATGACCAAGGGACTTAGCTCTGCAGATATGATTAGAGGATGTGACAAGATGGGCTTAGTGAATATCTTTCGTCCATCTTGAGGAGTGTTGGTATATTAGAATATTCTTGGTATATTTGTTGGGATATTAGAATATTCTGAAGGGGATTTTAATGGGGTATTAATGTAAGATGAATGGTTGTAAGGCTATAAATAGCCAAGAGATTGTCAATAAAAAATATAACAATTACTCCAAAATATTCTAGATGAATTTATTCAACAACTTTACAATTGAGATGTCTCAAGGAGAAACCTTTGGCCCATTTATATAGCATGCCATATGTCTATATATGAAAATCCAACATTATGTAGACGTAGGAATCCAATATTATGTAGGCTTACCATATATATATATATATATATATATATATATATATATATATTGGAAATATATTATTCAATATATATTCTTCAAAGATATGATCAAAGGTCAAAGTCAATCTTCTTCAAAGATATGGTCAAATATATTTTCCTTCATATCTCCACCTTGGCAAGGTTTTGCCACAAAATCGAGCCGACACACTTCTCCACCGCACAACTTCACCAAATCAACTATTCGTCAATACCGCCCCGAAGGCTCTCAAGCAATAGAAAGGACTTGGAGCAAGTCCAAGCAATGTTGAAACTTGGCTCCAGGAACAACCTTAGTCAACATATCGGCGGGGTTGTCCTTAGTATGCACATTTTCAAGTGCAATATCTCTGTCTTCTATAACATCCCGTATGAAGTGGTAGCGAACATCAATATGCTTGGTCCTCGCATGATGGACTTGATTCTTTGCCAAGTGGATAGCACTCATGTTGTCACAATGCACATCAACTACATCACGCTTCACCCTCCAAGTCATTAATCAAGCCGCGAAACCATAGGCCCCTTTTACTTCCTTTGTCAATGCCATATACTCTGATTCTGTAGTCGACAAGGCAACCATTTCCTGCAACATAGATCTCCAACTTACTGGCGTACCGTAGGACAAACATGTATCCAGTAGTTTACCTACACCTATCCAGATCACCAGTATAGTCCGAATTCACATATCTACTTGCCTGACTAAAGCTTCCACCAAAGTGTAATCCTATGTCAATGGTGCCCTTCAAGTACCTGAATATACACTTCACAGTCTCTCAGTGCTTCTTTCCTGGATTAGCCATAAAACAACTAGCCACATTTACGACTTGTGCAATGTCTGGTCGAGTGCACATCATAGCATACATAAGGCTGTCAACTGCACTCGCATAAGGAACTCAAGCCATGTGCTCCTTCTCATCATCTTTAGTAGGGGATAACTTGGTTGAGAGCCTAAAGTGACCAGCCAAAGGAGTAGAAACAAACTTTACATCTTTTATACCAAAACGAGCAATAATTTTCTTAATATAGAACTTATGAAATAGACAATCTTCGTTTCTCGCTCTCCCTTTTAATCTCCATCCCTAAAATTTTCTTGGCTCCACCCAAGTCCTTCATCTCAAACTCCGAACTAAGTTGAGACTTCAATTTATCTATCTCTACCATGCTTTTTGAAGCAATAAGCATATCTTCCACATAAAGCAATAGATAGATATAACCTCCACCACGAAGTTTATGAAAGTAAACACAACAATCATACTTCGGATAAAATCATGGCGTGTCATGAAGGTGTCGAACCGCTTGTACCAGTGTCGAGGAGATTGCTTCAACCCATACAATAATTTTTTCAACAAACACATGATTTTCCTTGCCAACCACCTTGAAGCCCTCCGGTTGATGCATATAAATCTCTTTGTCAAGGTCGCCATGCAAGAATGCCGTCTTCACATCGAGTTGCTCCAATTCGATATCATGATGAGCTACCAAGCTCAACAATATGCTAATAGAAGTGTGCTTGACCACCGGAGAAAAGATCTCATTGTAGTCCACTCCCTCCTTCTGTGCGAAGCCCTTTGCCACTAAACTTGTCTTGAACCGAGTGTCACCAGACTCTGGAGAAGCTTCCTTCTTCTTGTACACCCACTTGTAGCCTATAGCTCACTTGCCCTTAGACAATGGAACCAAATCCCATGTACAGTTCTTGTGGAGAGACTCAATCTCTTCCTGCATAGCTACCATCCAACTCTCGCTGCTAGTATCTTTGACAGCATTTTTGAAGGTGATAGGCTCGTCATTCTCCACTGGCAGTACATATGCCACTACATTCAACTGAGCATAGTGCTTGACCAGTTTATCAAATCCATATATGTGCATTGGCTTGACCGGTCTCCTTGGCCTAGTAGTAGCCAAATAGCCAAATAATCTTGCTGATGGTGCTGCTCTTCCTCTAGTTGTTCTTGTGATGCATGATGAATATTTTCAAAAACCTCTACCTCATCTGATGCATGCCCAAACGACTCAATCTCAACAGCTTAAAATTTGCTAGATTCACCACTATCTTGATCGGACTTACTCTTCTTGCTTGAAGTCAACACTGAAGACTCATCGAAGGTGATATCCCTGCTGATTAAGAACTTATCCTCCAGGCAGTACAAACGGTATCCCTTTACTCCTTGTGCATATCCCAAGAAATAGTTTTTTTTGGCTCTCTTGGATCCAATTTACCATCGTTGACATCATAGTAAGCTTTGCCTCCAACACGCACAAAGTGTTGTAATATGCTAGTTTGTTGGTCATCTTCTCATATGGAATCTTACAGTCTATAGTCGGGATTGGTGACCTATTAATTAAGTACCGCGTCATGCAAGGTAGTCAAAGGCGCAAGGCGCACTCAAGGCGCAAAGGGTCCAAATCGCCCGAGCCGCAAGGCGCACTTAAGGCGCGCGCCCGAGCGACACGAGGCGCAAAAATTATATATATATATATATATATATATTCACATTGGATTTCTACATTGATAAACATGTGTGCTTCAAATTCTCCCATGTCTAGGTTGCAATCACTTTGAATTGAGTGAGTGAGAGAGAAAACAATAAAAAAAAAGTACATTAGTTCAAAAAATAGTCTAAAAACAGTACAACAGTTAAAAAAATAGTCTAAACGTGTTATTTTTTCACAAGATTTTCAAGGCGCGTCTAGGCGCGCCTTAGCTATTCCAAGGCGCTCGAAAAAGGCTCACCTAGGCGCGCCTTAAGAATTGCGCCTCGCCTGGAGTGCCCTGAGGCGCTGCCCCTGCGCCTAGGAGCAAGGCGCGCCTGAGGCGCTGTCACGACCCGCACCCGGAAATTCGGGCACGAGTGCGTGGGTACGTCCAGCCTACGCCGCAGAATCGGCGGTAGTACGCTGTCTAGGTCAAGTCCAGATTTACTAACTAGCTCATTCACAACAACATGGGCAAGATAATAAGGAGAAATGAAACTTAAGATTTGCAACTGGAAATAAATGTAACAACAGATTCAAATGTTTAGTACAGGAATTCCAAAATGAAATCGGGGACAAACCCGATTAAATAAGATAAAGAGCAAAACTAAGATAACTACTGCTAACTACTCAGCAGGAGTAGCTTCCTGTGCGGGAACTGGCTCTGCAACTGTATCACCTGCTGCCTCATAGGGGCCATAATAGGTGGGGGCAAGGTTCTCATCATCGCCTGAACAACAGATCCAGTCAGGAAAGGAGCAAAGTACACAGTGCACAACAAGACTAAACTAAATATTTATGAAAATTAACTGAGTATCATATTGAGAAATTGCATAAAGGAAATATCAACATCTCAGAGTTTAATGCTATAAACAGGAATATGAGGAAGCAGGAAATAAAGTGAAACAGGAAATGAAACTACAACAGTCAGTAAGAACTATAACAAGACTAGAACTATCTGTGTGAACTTGTGTTTGTTTTAGAATACATAGTTGGCATGTAGGGGTTTATAAGGCTAATCTGGCCGTCATAGACGGCTATTAAACAATACAATCGAGATCTGGCTGATGGACAGTCGTGTACCAACAGCTATTAAACAATACATGGGGAAGGGTAAACTACATGCCTCCTAGTATTCTCCCACCCGATATGTAAACAAGACATGAACTCCGATATTCAAGACATGAAATATAGTATTCTAACACTACGTGAAATCAGCAAGAGTACTAGTGGAGCAGGGAATTTAATTATCACAATATAAAGATTAACTTGAAGTGCAGGTACTTGCCTGTTGTTTGGATCTGATTAGTTAGGTTCTTGGGGAAAAAGTCCAGAGATGAGTCCAAAAGCTGAAATAGACATTACCATCGTGCTCAGAAGATGTCAAATAGCTAGAAACGCCTGTCCTTGGGTCCAATTTGGAGACAAGGGCAAAAACGACAGTTTCGGGTCAAAACGGGGTCCGCCGTTGGGCCCACTTTGCACCGAAAAACGTGTCCGGGTCAAAGGTCTCCAAATTCACCAAACTTAGTGTCAACAGGTCAGGAACGCTGATACGGACCCAACGGAACTTCCAGATTTGGATTCCGATGAGCCGAACACAAAATCGTCCGTCGAGCAGGGCCTGTGGGGCCCACGACACGCGATTTCGTCAACGTTCTCAGAATCGAACCAAACTTGACCCACAGGACCAGCGTATCGCTACGAGTCCGATGGCGCAAGTTTCGTCTCGATCTGACAAGTGTGCACGAAGTTAGGGTGAATTGCAGAAATGGCGGATACGGGGCGATGTCCGCGGATACGCGTTGATTCCGGTGTGCACGCACACCCGAATCAGCTTCCGCGAAAACTCACACGTCCGTATCGACGCTGCGCACGTATCTGTGAAGACCGCGCGCGACCAAGTCGTCCCGTTTGGCGGGGCGTACTCAGTTCCGGGGTGAAACAGGGTCTGGTTTTTTCCTGTTTTTGGATCGCGGTGTGCGATCACCACAGGACGCGATGCCGCGAACAGTTTGTCCGGACACCGAGAGGGTCATACAGGCTTCACAACGCAATTTACAGAATTGAAAACGGAGGTACAGGGTGCAAGATACGAGTACCTGAAGGGGACCCAAAAAACCGGGGAAAACCGTGTCCGTGTCGTGTCCGACACGGCGACACAAATTGGGGAAAATTTTAGGGTTAGGGTTCAGGGACGCTGCGGCGGTCTCCGGCGGACGGCACGGCGGCGGGGAGGTCGTCCGGCTAGGGCGGCTTGCGGAGGCGGTCGGCCACTCGGCTGCTGCTGCCGGAGCGGACGGGGATGGCCGGAGGAGACTCGGCAGCGGGTCGGAGCTCCTGGCGTCGAGGAGGAGGAAGGGGGGAGATGGCGGCGCTGGCGAGGACGGGAGGCGGTGCTGGCAAGGACGGCGGCGGGGTCCGACGAGGGGAGAGGGAGGAGGAGCTCGGCGCGGCGGAGGCGAGGTCGGTCGGGGGTGTTCGCCGGAGAGGGGGGGTTCTCAGGGTTTTAAAGGAGGGGAGAAGAGGGAGTGGCCGGGAGAGGCGGAGGTGGGGCCGACGGAGCCGGGCGAGGCGCGGCGTGGCGCTGGAAGCGGGCGGCGCGGCCGGAGGCGCGGGGAGCGGCGGCAGAAACGGGCGGTTGCGCGGGTCGTGCGGCTGGGGGCTTAGCGGTTCGGGCGGCGGGTCGGGTTCGGCCGGGCGGACCCGACCCGACCCGTCAGGGTAGCGGGCCGCTAGGGCTGAGCGGGCTGGGTTTGGGCCCGTTGGGCCGAGGGTTGGTTGGGCCGGGTTATATAATATATTTAAAATAATAATAATAATAATAATAATAATAATTAGTTAATTAATTAATTAATTAGAAAATTATTTTTCTTAGGCATTTAAAAATAGGTCTGAGGCCCAGAAAAATCCAGAAAAATTACCCTAAGTCCAATTTTTCATTTTACACCCAAAAATATTATTTTCATAATATTTTAATATTATTTATTAACAATTTAAAAATCATTTATTAATTGAAAACCTTGATTTTAATTACAGAAAATTCCCAGAAAATTCCAGAAAATTGGGAAAAATCCAAGATTTAATAATTTAAAAATTCAGGGGGTTTACAACCTACCCAACTTACAAAAATTTCGTCCTCGAAATTTAAAATAAGGCAGGGTTCTCTCTGTCCAATCTCACTTGATTACAGTCCAACGGTTTTCTCTCAAGTGAACATTGCGGTCGCTACCCAACTTATAATTTTACCCATATCCTTTAAGGTTGTACAACTAGTAAAGCTAGGTCCCAACTTAATAAATCATGGTATTGAATCTTTAAGTCTGCAACACAAAGCACATCACTTAGGGTATTGCCTTAGTCATAAAGGTTTTAACATCAATTTGACCGGTCTGAGGGGTATGTCTAACACTACAATTCAACTTATCAAACACAGGATTTTGTCTTTCCGAGATGAGGGAAGACGAGGATTAATAATAAGGAGTTTAAGGGCGAGGTTGTAGAACAGGGGTATAGGGACCAAGGCGTTTAAGGAATTCTAATAGGGATTGCCAGGCGGTTATGGATTGAGATTCTATTCTGGTAATGCTGATACGATATGCTCGGACGTATTTAGGGGGCAAGCATACTAGTCGACTATACCTCAATCCACATAAGTAGTCATGCGATGTGCGAATCAAAATGCACTAAGGTTGATCGGACCGTAGTACACTGATTCTGAGTAGACACTTGTATTAGTGGGGTTGATCAGGCCTCAATAATACATGTGTCATGAACAAGCCCGATAAAGGGTAAGCTTGCAAAACTAGGCTATAAAATAGCAGCATAAGTCAAGTTCGGCAAAATTAAGTGCGCTAGATGATGATGAAAAGGAGGTGCAAATTATTGAAGTTCACAAAATAACACATAGTAAGCATAGTAGCAACCTCTAAAATCTTCTATAGTTATCAAATTTTAAAAGCATACCAGGTATTTAGCAAGTTCAAAATTACTAGGTTGAGGCTGAGGTCACGAACCAATAGGCATGAGCTAAACAATACTAGGAAAGGTATCTACGAATCACTTACGCGCATTAGCTGCTTCCAGAGTTTGCGCGTTCTCCACGGTCATCACGTAAGCTTGTCCGCGTCTTGGAGTAGCGGGACAGTCCCTCACTTGATGTTCTGTTGAGCCACAATATAGGCAGGCACCTAGTCTCTTCCTACAAACTTGCCAAGTGTGGCCCGGTCTTCGGCAAAAGTTACAAGTAGCAGCCTGTTGGTTCTGTCCTTGAGCCTGGTGTTGGGGTGCTGGAGCTCGAGGGAGAGGACGCTGGGTTTGCTGCGGGGACCTCTGTTGTTGTTGTTGAAATGGGCGTTTGTTGGGTCCCGCATTTCCGATATCTCTTTCTCGCTTTAGCTTATGCCCCAGGTCTCTCTCAACGCCTTGTGCCACGTTTAAGATTTCCTCATAGGTGCGGGCTCGGCTGGTGGTGACAGCAAGGCGAATATCCGGAGACAGCCCCTTCTTGAATCTACGGGCTCTGTCTTCCGGGGTACGAACCATGTACTCCGCAAAGTGGCTTAAACTGCTAAATTCAGCAGTATACTCATCAACAGATAGGTTACCTTGTTCCAGTCTCTCGAATTGGCTTTCGAGAGCTTCCCGAGCCACTTCGGGGTAGAATTTCTCCTTGAATAGTCTCTTGAAGTCGTCCCATGTGAGGTCAGGAGCAGATAGTTGGGGTTCGTCTCTAAACCAGGTCCGAGCTATGTCGAACAGTTGCAGGCTTGCAGACTCTACCTTGAGATCATCAGGGACCCGAGCAGTCTTCAGGAGTCGCTCTACGTTCTCTATCCATTCATCGGCATAGAGAATGCCCTCAGTTCCGTAAAATTCCAGGGGTCTTAGATTCTTGAAGTCTTTGGCACTTCCTGGCCTCTTTTGTGGCGACTCCTGGGACTTAATAGCTTCTGAGAGGCTGGTCCGCAGAAGTGCAGTCTGTTCTTTCTGGGATTCCACTAGTCCCTGGAACACTCCGAGTAGCTGTGCCCCATCTAGAGTAACTGCTGGAACAGATGGAGGCGGCGGGAGTGCAAGAGTCTCGGGCACATTCTGCTCAGCTGGTTCTGATGTGCCTCCTACTGTGTTCCTGGTCTGGACCATTCTGAAAGATGAAGGGGTAGGGAGTTCAGAATAGATTACTTGGAAATCAAAGGCGATAGGAAAAATTGAGCAGCAATGATATCAAGAATTGAAATAAGGACGCTATACTGTGAATGAGCTTTATCCTAAAATCCTCAATCTTGTTGCAGGCCTGTTCGGTCCCTAAGTTGGAACCGAACAATTTAGTCGTTAGACCTGCATGGGCCACCATAAAAACGTGTCACGACCCGCACCCGGAAATTCGGGCACGAGTGCGTGGGTACGTCCAGCCTACGCCGCAGAATCGGCGGTAGTACGCTGTCTAGGTCAAGTCCAGATTTACTAACTAGCTCATTCACAACAACATGGGCAAGATAATAAGGAGAAATGAAACTTAAGATTTGCAACTGGAAATAAATGTAACAACAGATTCAAATGTTTAGTACAGGAATTCCAAAATGAAATCGGGGACAAACCCGATTAAATAAGATAAAGAGCAAAACTAAGATAACTACTGCTAACTACTCAGCAGGAGTAGCTTCCTGTGCGGGAACTGGCTCTGCAACTGTATCACCTGCTGCCTCATAGGGGCCATAATAGGTGGGGGCAAGGTTCTCATCATCGCCTGAACAACAGATCCAGTCAGGAAAGGAGCAAAGTACACAGTGCACAACAAGACTAAACTAAATATTTATGAAAATTAACTGAGTATCATATTGAGAAATTGCATAAAGGAAATATCAACATCTCAGAGTTTAATGCTATAAACAGGAATATGAGGAAGCAGGAAATAAAGTGAAACAGGAAATGAAACTACAACAGTCAGTAAGAACTATAACAAGACTAGAACTATCTGTGTGAACTTGTGTTTGTTTTAGAATACATAGTTGGCATGTAGGGGTTTATAAGGCTAATCTGGCCGTCATAGACGGCTATTAAACAATACAATCGAGATCTGGCTGATGGACAGTCGTGTACCAACAGCTATTAAACAATACATGGGGAAGGGTAAACTACATGTCTCCTAGTATTCTCCCACCCGATATGTAAACAAGACATGAACTCCGATATTCAAGACATGAAATATAGTATTCTAACACTACGTGAAATCAGCAAGAGTACTAGTGGAGCAGGGAATTTAATTATCACAATATAAAGATTAACTTGAAGTGCAGGTACTTGCCTGTTGTTTGGATCTGATTAGTTAGGTTCTTGGGGAAAAAGTCCAGAGATGAGTCCAAAAGCTGAAATAGACATTACCATCGTGCTCAGAAGATGTCAAATAGCTAGAAACGCCTGTCCTTGGGTCCAATTTGGAGACAAGGGCAAAAACGACAGTTTCGGGTCAAAACGGGGTCCGCCGTTGGGCCCACTTTGCACCGAAAAACGTGTCCGGGTCAAAGGTCTCCAAATTCACCAAACTTAGTGTCAACAGGTCAGGAACGCTGATACGGACCCAACGGAACTTCCAGATTTGGATTCCGATGAGCCGAACACAAAATCGCCCGTCGAGCAGGGCCTGTGGGGCCCACGACACGCGATTTCGTCAACGTTCTCAGAATCGAACCAAACTTGACCCACAGGACCAGCGTATCGCTACGAGTCCGATGGCGCAAGTTTCGTCTCGATCTGACAAGTGTGCACGAAGTTAGGGTGAATTGCAGAAATGGCGGATACGGGGCGATGTCCGCGGATACGCGTTGATTCCGGTGTGCACGCACACCCGAATCAGCTTCCGCGAAAACTCACACGTCCGTATCGACGCTGCGCACGTATCTGTGAAGACCGCGCGCGACCAAGTCGTCCCGTTTGGCGGGGCGTACTCAGTTCCGGGGTGAAACAGGGTCTGGTTTTTTCCTGTTTTTGGATCGCGGTGTGCGATCACCACAGGACGCGATGCCGCGAACAGTTTGTTCGGACACCGAGAGGGTCATACAGGCTTCACAACGCAATTTACAGAATTGAAAACGGAGGTACAGGGTGCAAGATACGAGTACCTGAAGGGGACCCGAAAAACCGGGAAAAACCGTGTCCGTGTCGTGTCCGACACGGCGACACAAAAATTGGGGAAAATTTTAGGGTTAGGGTTCAGGGACGCTGCGGCGGTCTCCGGCGGACGGCACGGCGGCGGGGAGGTCGTCCGGCTAGGGCGGCTTGCGGAGGCGGTCGGCCACTCGGCTGCTGCTGCCGGAGCGGACGGGGATGGCCGGAGGAGACTCGGCAGCGGGTCGGAGCTCCTGGCGTCGAGGAGGAGGAAGGGGGGAGATGGCGGCGCTGGCGAGGACGGGAGGCGGTGCTGGCAAGGACGGCGGCGGGGTCCGACGAGGGGAGAGGGAGGAGGAGCTCGGCGCGGCGGAGGCGAGGTCGGTCGGGGGTGTTCGCCGGAGAGGGGGGGTTCTCAGGGTTTTAAAGGAGGGGAGAAGAGGGAGTGGCCGGGAGAGGCGGAGGTGGGGCCGACGGAGCCGGGCGAGGCGCGGCGTGGCGCTGGAAGCGGGCGGCGCGGCCGGAGGCGCGGGGAGCGGCGGCAGAAACGGGCGGTTGCGCGGGTCGTGCGGCTGGGGGCTTAGCGGTTCGGGCGGCGGGTCGGGTTCGGCCGGGCGGACCCGACCCGACCCGTCAGGGTAGCGGGCCGCTAGGGCTGAGCGGGCTGGGTTTGGGCCCGTTGGGCCGAGGGTTGGTTGGGCCGGGTTATATAATATATTTAAAATAATAATAATAATAATAATAATAATAATTAGTTAATTAATTAATTAATTAGAAAATTATTTTTCTTAGGCATTTAAAAATAGGTCTGAGGCCCAGAAAAATTCAGAAAAATTACCCTAAGTCCAATTTTTCATTTTACACCCAAAAATATTATTTTCATAATATTTTAATATTATTTATTAACAATTTAAAAATCATTTATTAATTGAAAACCTTGATTTTAATTACAGAAAATTCCCAGAAAATTCCAGAAAATTGGGAAAAATCCAAGATTTAATAATTTAAAAATTCAGGGGGTTTACAGGCGCGCCTTTGACTACACTGGCGTCATGTGTATAGCATTTGTCCATCATTCCTTGCCTAAATCGGCACCGGAGAGCATACATCTTGCTTTTTCAAGCAAGGTTCGGTTCATCCTCTCTGCTAACCCATTCTGCTGCGGCGTGTTCCTGACAGTCCAATGTCGCACGATGCCTTCTCGAGCATAGAAATCTTTGAAAGATCCATAGGTATATTCAGTGCCATTGTCAGATTTCAATGTCTTTACCTTTATGTTTATTCTGTTCTCCATAATCGCTTTCTATTGTTTTAACTTTTTTGAACACGATCTTTGGTTTTGATAAAATACAGCCAAACATAACGTGTATAATCATTAATAAAGTAACATAGTATCTTGTTCCATTCTTGGAAGGAATCCTACTAGGTCTCCATACATCTGTATGCACATAGTCGAGAATATCTCCTGTCTTCTGCTTGCTTGTACTGAAGGTCACCATGTGCTGCTTGCCATAAACACAATGCTCACAGAAATCCATACTTGGCTTCATCAAGTTCTTCAGTAACCCCTGCTTTCTTAGTAAGGATAGGTCATTCTCACTCATATGTCCAAGTCGCATATGCCAAAGACGTGTGCTATCAGACAAATCAGATATACTGACTGCTAAAGTCCCAGTCCCAGTCCCAGTGCTTCCCAATAATATATAAAGGTTACCATATCGGTGACCTTTTATTATCACCAAAGAACCATGAACAACCTGCAAGACTCCGCCCTCGGCAACAAACTTGTTACCATTCGAGTCAAGCAAACTAAGAGAAATAAGATTTTTCTTGAGGTCGGAAACATGTTTGACATTGGCTAAAGTCGCACAATTCCATCATGCATCTTCACCTTGATAGACTCAATTCCAACACCTCGACATACGTTGTTGTTGCCCATCAACACAGAACCACCATCTATCGCCTTGAAGGAAGAAAATCACTCCCTCTTTGGGCACATATGGTAGGAGCATCCATAATCGAGAATCCAACGGTCACTCATGTTGTCATGTGCCATCGAGAAACAGACTCCGTCACTGTCGGCTTCTAAAGCGCAATTTGTTTCATCACCATGTCTTATTCTCCTTTTTCTTGTTATTCTTCTTTGGACGAGGACATTTATTTGCATAATGTCCTTTCTTATTACAGTTGAAGCACTTCATCTTCTCAATAGGTATCTTGGACTTGGATCTTGACCTACTGCTGGAAGTTGCTCTATTGTTTTATTTTTTGCCATCAAACCTTGGGTCTGGTCTCCACCGTTTCTGCCATTAGAAGCCAACCTCTGTACTTCATTAGACAATAAGGCACTCGTAGCTTCTTCTATGAAAATTGAGTCATTTTCGTATAGTAATGTTTGAATAAGATTCTTATAAGAATCAAAAAAAGAAAATAATAGGATTAGTGCCAAACAAGCATCATCTTCATATATGTCAACATCCTTCAAGTCAGAAATAATTCGATTGAATTTTGAAATATGATCTCGAATTGACGTACCTTCCTCCATCACCAGTTTGTAAAGCGACTTTAACATATAAAGTCGGTTGGCAAGAGTCTTCGTTATGTAGAGTGATTCCAACTTCAGCTAGAGCCCAACGGTAGTGGTTTCATCCTTCACAGATCATACGACACCCCTTTCCAAACAGAGGCAAATAACGGCACATGCTTCGAGATCCATGTCGTTCCAATCATCATTGGTCATGTCAGCGGGCTTCTTCGAATTTTCTCGTAAAGCCTTGTGAAGCTTTTGAGATATGAGAACGTTATTCATCTAGCTTTTCCAAAAGCCAAAATCATTCTTCCTATTGAACTTCTCAATTTCGTACTTTCCAATCTTTCTTGATGGAGCTCTCTCAAGAATCTA
Organism: Iris macrosiphon; assembly: GCA_036927795.1. NCBI lineage: Eukaryota > Viridiplantae > Streptophyta > Magnoliopsida > Asparagales > Iridaceae > Iris > Iris macrosiphon. Next base: position 77,843,476 of record JAYESA010000015.1, on the reverse strand, counting down.
CCCAGTTAACTTTCTATGAGAACTTTGTCGGGTATCTTGCTAGAATCCCAAAGCTCTCATACCAATTGTTGGTGCACAACGAAAATTAATCCAAGAAATCAGAAAATACCTCAGAGAAAATTCACAAACGCAAAGATAAAATTTACGTGGTTCAACCAATATGCCTACTTCCACGGACGAGGGTTATTCAGTTCCACTATGAAGAAGAAAAGAAATTACAATTGCTCTCTCAACACTTCTCTCCTTGCTCTCAAGAACACTCTACAAAAAACTCTTTCAAATTTTTTTGTTGTTGAACTTATTCAACAACTTTACAATTGAGATGTCTCAAGGAGAAACATTTTGCTCCTTTATATAGCATGCCATATGTCTATACATGAAAATCCAACATTACTTAGGCATAGGAATCCAATATTATGTAGGCTTACTATATATATATTGAAAATATATTATTCAATACATATTCTTCAAAGGTATGGTCAATGGTCAAAGTCAATCTTCTTCAAAGATATGGTTAAATATATGTCTTTATATATTTTCTTCAAAGATATGGTCAAATGGTCAAAGTCAATCTTATTCAAAAATATGGTCAAATATATATATATATATATATATATATATATATATATATTGGAAATATATTATCTAATATATATTCTTCAAAGATATGGTCGAAGTTTTTCTTCATGTAATGGTCAAATATATTTTCTTTTATATTATATGAAGGAAAATATATTTGACCATATCTTTGAAAAATATATATTTTCCATCATATCAATATTATGTAGGCTTACCATATATATATTGGAAATATATTATCCAATATATATTCTTCAAAGATATGGTCGAAGGTCAAAGTCAATCTTCTTCAAAGATATGGTCAAATATATTTTTCTTCAAAGATATGATCAAATGGTTGTAGAAGCATGAAAAATACGCTGGATGGCTATACGCAGCTTATTGATACGGGGCAGCGTAAAGAGATGACCTCAGAGCCATCAACATGCAAAACAGAGCTTTTTCCGCTGAGCACAGCTTGAAATATAAAGCTCAAAGGACCATCCGCGTAAGTGCAGTATGTCCAGGCTGCTTCAGCGTAAACAGGGTGCTTCATCGCCTCTATGGCGTAAAACTTATCCGCCTTTAATGCAGTATTTAAAGCGTACGAGGAACGCTTCGTATTCTCCAAAATGAACCTGTCAGATCCTGCAATGAACCTGACGTCTGGACTTCTGACAAAGGGATACTGCACGACTACCCAGGCGACGGCTATAATGATGGCGCGACACTGCAACCCAGGCTGTCATTTACTGCCATTTCCATGCGTAAACCGCTTTTACGTGAACAGAGGAATACGCTGTCCAGTTCTACACAGGCAAACGTGAGCTCCTTACGCTCTGCGGAAGACAAACCGCCTGCCACGTCAAAAGCTGCACTTCGTACAGGGCTCGAGGCACGTCTCTGCATTTAATGCACAGAGCGGTGACAGTTTCTCGAGGCACGTCTCTGCGATTGGTGCACAGAACGGTGACAGACCGTCAAAACACGCCTCTGCATTTAATGCACAGGATGATGGCGGATCTCTGTATTTAATGCAAGGGATTTGATTGAATGTCACCGAACCGTCGTTTAGTGACATCCCCTTTGCGTAAACTACTCCTACGCATACAAGGGAATACGCTGCCTAGTTCTACACAGGCAGACGTGAGCTTCTTACGCTCCGCGGAAGACAAACAGACTGCCACGTCAGCAGTTACTCTGCGTTCAGGATTCGAGGTGCGTATCTGCATTTAATGTGCGGAATGATGGCAAATCTTAAAGACAAGCATCTGCATTTAATGCACATGATGGTGGCAGATCTCTGCATTTAATGCAAGGGATTTGGTTATATCTTCAAGAGCCGTAATTCCGGCTAAGATGTCCACATCATCACTCTGGCACATTACGCAGCGGCTTCTACGCCCATTCAGCTTCTGTGCCCGCTCAGCTTCTATGCTCTCTCGGCTTCTACGCCTCCTCAGCTTCTATGCTCATTCGGCCTTCTGTGCCTACTCGGCTTCTATGCCATCAGGTTTCTACGCCTACCTGGCTTCTATGCCTACTCGGCTTCTACGCCATGGTGACAGACATTTGCTTCTACGCCCACCTCTTCTACACGAGGGATACCTACCTACGTGGCTTCTACGCCGTGATCTTCGTAGCGATTATATGCGTTTTGTCCCTTAGTTGGACCCGCGTCACACGCTCATTCAAAGGATCGTCTATACGCAGGCATTGGTTATTTTAACCGTTGTGTAAAAGGGTGTTGTACTTTCCACTACTTGATTTTTACACCGACTGAGTGGTCACTGTCACTAAAACTCTATAAATAGAGACCTCTATCAACAGAGGAACAGGTCGACAAAATTGAAAGAGGGAGAAATATAGATCCAAGGTCGAACTTCCAAGAAAAATCGAACCAGAGGTCAAGGAAAACAGAGAGAGAGAGAGAAGAATCCGGAGCTCAGGCAAAGAGTAGTGATCGACGACATTGGCATCGTGCATCCATCCTCTTTCGCAACCTTCGAAGCTGCGTCCTGTCTTCTACGGCACTTCTTCATCATCGTGTGGTCCAAGGGCTAAAGTGATCGACTGCAGATCAGACACCTATAACAATATTTACCCAGATTAAATAAATTGTACTCCCACATCCTCGTATAGGATTAAATTGTACAAGCTTGTTTGTAAACCAAAGAAAACGGGTTTCGTATAAACCCCGTCTTATATACGTTTCTTCTTTCGTTTATCACCATAAACAAGATGGCGACTCTGCTGGGGACATTTTTCTCTTCTGATGAGGAAGCAATTGCTCAACACGATGCGGTATCCGTGGGATCCGTGAAGAAGACACTGGTCGTCCAGTTCGACCAGTCTGCCTACGAAGACATGCTTCGAACAGGGGGTAGCTCTCACTCTCTCTCAGTCCAAGACAACAGGAAGCTGCGCAAGGTCTGGATGCCCAAGACATCCTCCACCATTCCTGTGGACTCTCCGATCTCTCCGACCAATGAGGTTGTAGCATTGCTTCCTCCGTGCCCTGCACGTAAAATTCAGTCCCCCGCCACGCGCGGTATAGACAAAACTTCTGGCAATGCCTCAGGGCTAACCCAGAAGTATCCTCCGTGCCCTGCACGTAAAATTCAGTCTACCGCCACGCGCGGTATAGACAAAACTTCTGGCAATGCCTCAGGGCTAACCCAGAAGTATCCTCCGTGCCTTGCGCGTGAAATTCAGTCTCCCGTCCTAGGCGGAACAGACAAAACTTCTGGCAATGCCTCAGGGCTAACCCAGAAGTATCCTCCGTGCCTTGCGCGTGAAATTCAGTCTCCCGTCCTCGGCGGAATAGACAGAACTTCTGATAAAGCCTCAGAGCCAAATCGGAAGTACCAAACGCGCTCCGCGCGTAAAACTGCATCTGCCCTCCGCGGGAAACCAGATGATCCCTGCAATCTACGCAAGGGAAAGCAAGTAGCAGACTGCCCAACTTCTCGGCCTCTACGCCAGCAAGGGAAGAATCTGCTCACCCTTCGGGTTACGCGAGGAACTGATGGCCGGCTAAGGGCCTCCTCGGCTTTACGCCAGACGAAGCAGAGCTCCAGTTTACGCCAGGAAGAATCCCTCAGCGTAAAGAAGGCTCAAATTGAGGAAAGGCGTGCTCCTCGGAGATTATCCGCCGACCGGATGGCCAACCTGTTGTACACGGGTGGCACAGGGAAAACTGTGGTTCCCAACATCCGCATGACCGCTGCGGTGAACAGAAGGAACAAGCAATCTTCTTCTTCTTCTGTAAATCCTCCCGACCTGCGTACATATCTAATCCAGAAACGCAAGGATAGGGGATCTTTCAATATGTCTATTACGCCTCCTAGGGAGCGCCATTGTAATAGTCATAGGATTGTGGTTAATTGTTGCTGCTCTGAAGCAAGACGGTCAGTTTTCGACCGGTTGAGCTATTCTCCGTCTTCCCAAGAAGAAGAGCCCACACATGCATCGGTGAACATGGCTTCACGTATATCTAGAGGACGATCGAGCTCAAGACGTCATCCCTCTAGAACTCCAAGCCGAAGGAGATTCAACCAGCTCCTTAGAAACACTGAAGCTGGGGTGTTCCAGAACACTCGTTCGAAGTCACGACAACCGGCTTCGTACTCTTCTGATTCCGACGCTGGAGGTCGCCAGTCTCCCGAATCAGATGCTGAAAGTATAGAGTCAACCTCTACGGAGACCTATACCAATCCTTCAATGACACCCAGGGAGATGGGAGTCTATGCCATTGGAGATGAACACGAGGAAACTTCCCCGTCGGGGAGCGCCGAGCAACGCATTTCTGTACTAGAGACATCTCTAAAGCAGATGCAATACATGATGGAGAACATGCACCAGATGATGTTGACCCAACATGCAGCTGCCGTGGCTCAAACATCGGTCCCTCCAACCCAGATACGTGTGGGGGTGGACTTACCACCATCCAACACGATCCAAGAGCCCGCTCTAGATCAGGAGTCAGCAGGTCCTCTTCCTCAATCGGAGAATATATTACCTCTTGTTGGGGTCGCGATACAACCAGCTCCGCACCAATCCGTGGTCTCGCTGCCGGCTGAAAATCCGATGCAGGCAGTACGGGAGTTGAAAGCCCAGTTTGACGCCTTGAAGCACAAAGATCAGCTCAAGAAACTGGGAATCAACCAGCCTTACCCAGCTATTTGGGAAGAGGTCCCTTTCCTTCCGAGATACAAGCCACAGACCATGGCTTTGTTCGAAGGAAAAACGTCACCAAGTCAGTACATGAACTACTTCAGTATGATGACGGTACTATTACAAGGGAATGACGCCCTCCTTACCCGGGTGTTCAAGGGCTGTCTCTCGGGAGTAGCTTATCAGTGGTACCGTAGCCTGGCGGACAACTGCATCTCGTCCTTTGAAGACTTCAAAGCTTTATTCTTCACACGATTCTACGAGGGAGGGATGGACATGTCTATGTCCTCTCTCATCGAAGTAAAGCAGAAGGAAAAGGAGGACGTTCGCACCTTCATCGAACGCTTTCGTCAGGCCACTTTACAAATGCCTCCCGGAGTTCCAGACTCGGCGTTGGTGGACATTTGCAGGAAGAACCTTCTTCCTGTAGTCTCGGTGTTCACAGGACCATATCAGTTCCATGATTGGCCCTCGTTCATCATCTCAGCTGTAGCCGCCGAAGACAACAGTCGGAAGGCACGTGACAACGGCATCATGATCTCCGCCTCTGACAGAGGCAAGAGGTCGTCTCCCAACAACGACCATCCTCGTGGTCCCAAGGGGAAAGAAGCCTTGACAATCAACACGTCCAGGCAAAAGACTGCGGCAACCACGCAGACGAGACCAGGGACTCCCAGGCCCATCAAAGTCTACTCTTTCGACGACGACGATATACCGAGCATATTCGAGTGTCTCGTCAAGAGCGGCAAGATTACCCTCCCTGAGCAGAGGCGGCCCAGTGAAGCCGGCAGTACTAATAACCCCAAGTACTGCATCTTCCACAGATACGTACACCACCCGACAAAGGCGTGTTACATACTGAAAAGGAAGATCCAGGAGCTGATCGACGCTAAGGCCATCACTCTGCACAACACCGAGAAGACGGTCACGGCCAACATGATCTCTCTGCAATTTGGCAATCTGCCTCCCTAAGAAGCCCTGAACATCGTTAATCTCCCTCCGGCTAGGGGTCAAAATCATGACCTAGTACCCCTAACCACCCGGCAAGGCGAGATTATGTGGGTTCATCCAGATTTGGTCTCGGAGCTCGAGAAAGAGACTAATGCTACTAAGGCTAAGTCTGGGAAGAGCTCCAAATGCAAACCATGCCATATGGTTACGACTTCTTCGACATTAGACGAAGACGATGTATTGGCTGCGACCCGTTCAGGGAAAGCTTACCCCAAGGACTACGGAGCGACTCAGGAAGATGCGCCGGCAGACGCTTCAGCTGCCAAGCCTTCAGAACCAGAGCCCGCCGTACCAGAGGCCGGTCCTTCGAGACCAACTTCGGCGGACAAGGGGAAACAGAAAGAAGTGCGCTTCGACAAACCTTTGAAAAACATTCAAAACAAAGGTTTAGAGAAGCCATACAACTTCGACATCCTGGCCCAACTGGCTAATACACCAGCCAGGTTGTCCATCTTCGAGCTACTCAGGCTCTCCCAAGACACTCGTCTAGCCCTGAGTGAAGCACTAATGCAGGCAGAAGCATACTTGACCCAGCTCAAGTCCCCTGACGAAGAACCAGTGGCGTGCCCTCAATGCCACAGTGTGATGGAGATGGTCCCGAACATCACTTTCACTCAAGACGACATGCTGTTAAAACATAACAGGCATGACAGACCCCTCTATTATACCGGGTACGTCGGTTCCATGGAGGTCGACCGGATTCACATAGATCCGGGATCATCAATCAGCATCATTCCTCATAGTCTGCTTAGACCGCTGAGGATTCCTACCAGCGAATTGGCTTACACCACCACTACAATCGTGGGTTTCAACGCCGGAAGAAGTAAGCCGTTGGGAAAAATTCGCCTAAGGATCCAGATTGGCAACCTCAGATCGGTGGCTACATGTTACGTCATCGATTCAGAGGTGTCCTACAACATTTTGCTGGGAAGGCCGTGGATCCACGACCACAACATCGTTCCTTCAACTCTACATCAATGCCTTAAATACGTAGACGTCCAAGGAACAGTACAAACGGAGGTTGCTGACCTAAACCCATTTAAGGGAGTAGAATCCTACTATTCCGATGCCGTGTTGTACTCTCAAGACTACATGGAAGAGGTGTCAGCCGAAGCAGAGGAGGAATCCCACCGGGAGCCAGAACCCTCTGCCGAACAACCACTCTCAATCAGAGTGAAAGGGCGAACTACTCGTCCAAAAGCCATGGAACCTATGGCTATCCACCTGAACAAAACCAGGTCAGGAAGAGGATTGATGTATGAAGTCTGCATGAACCTGACAGGCTCTGCATTGTCTGGCATACTCGATTGCGTCTGCGATCATAGTGGGCCAGTAATAGCCCATTCTCCTGATACGATCCTGTAGCTTAGGACCGGGTTGATGAGCTCCACATACGCCGTCGTGAGCTTCACGGATAATCTGCTGTGCTTCGTCATCAGAGAGACATCTCAATAGCAGTCCGTCGTAGGTCCGGCGATATAGGCACTGTGATGATGCGTCGAAGTAGAAGCGCAATGATCGTCTTTTGACGGATACTGCTTCTTTAGGGTCCTCCGGCAAGATTCCGTATGCCACGAAATCTATAAAGGGGCTTTTCCAATCCCTCGTGGGAGGATCGGTGTTCACAGCGTAGCTGCGTTCTATGTGAAAGTTGTTCTTCACACAGAATAAATCTCTGTTAAGAAGGATTACCGAATTCTGCCTTCTTATAGGAGTAGCTAAATCTGCAGCTAGACTGGCTAGGGCATCAGCTTCCAGATTCTGAGATCGAGGTACATGCTCTAGGAAGAATCCTTTGAATGTCATGGCTATCTCGACCGTTGCTTGGTGATAGGGGATGAGGTCTGGATTCCGGACTTCATATATTCCTCTGACTTGATTGACGATCAGTAGAGAATCACCGAAAGCTTCCAGAGATTCGACCCCCAGCTCTTTAGCGACTTGGAGCCCGATCATAATTCACCACCTTTATCGCAGACAGCTGATTGATGATACCTTGAACCTTGTTCAGATGTTGTCATCGGGGCACCCTCTGTGTACTTCGAATTGACGAGTTAGCGAATAAGAAATGCCTCGTTGCCAGCCGTCTTCCTTTCGTAAAGCGAATGCAGCTTCTTCCATAATGCTTTTGTCGAACTCTCCATGGACACGTGGTAAAACACAAAATTGTCCAGCCTTTGGCGGATGAATCCAACGGCTTTCTGATCAAGTCGTTTCCAGTCATAAGCAATTTTGTCTGATGGCTTGGCGTTGTCGTCCTTCAACGGACCATGCAAGTCCTTGCACCAGAGTAGATTCTCTATCCTTGGCTTCCAAATCGTCCAGTTACCCTATGTGAGGGTGATCATACGTGTGTTCATCTGCTCCGTAGACATGGTTGCACATTTCCTCTCGCGGATCTGAGAGCTCTGATACCAGTTGTTGGGATCATAAGCGCCAATACCATGCTCTGATACCAATCGTTGGAAAATCAAACCTAGAGCCAAAAGTATGATACCAGACGTTGAAATCGGACACGTTCTACAAGTGTTCTGATACCGTATCTGAAATTGACCACAGCGAAAACTTAGGCCAACACACCTGAGATAATCAATCCTTGTCTTACGAACACCAAACACCGATAAAGACAACATATATGAAGGTGACTACGTCACGTATACAAATCTCAACCTATCACATCCAAGACTTGAAGACAGTATTTGAGTTGATGCACCAACATCAGCTCAAAATGAATCCTACAAAGTCCTTTCTGGGTGTATCTAGTGGCAAATTTCTGGAATTTGTCATTACCGCCAAAGGCATTCAAGTGGACCCTGATAAAGTCAAGGCCATCTTAGAAATGCGGCCGCCCCGCAATCTGAGGGAACTCAGGGGATTTCAAGGTCGTCTGGCTTATATCCGGAGATTCATATCCAACCTCTCCGGGAGATGCCAGCCCTTTTCTCGTCTCATGAAGAAAGGTGTATCCTTCGTATGGGACGAAGCCTGTCAGCAAGCGTTCGGAGATATCAAGCGCTACCTCACTAGTCCGCCAGTTCTGGTGCCTCCAGTCATGGGAAGACCATTCTTCCTGTACGTTCGAGCGATGGATCATTCTCTGGGAGCTCTTCTCGCACAGAAGAACGATGTGGGACATGAACAGGCTATCTACTATCTAAGTAGAATGATGATCGGAGCTGAGCACCGGTACAACCCAGTGGAGAAGGAATGTTTGGCTCTGATGTTCGCTATTCAGAAGACGCGACACTATGTCACAGGTCAAACCATTCACATCATCTCCAGGATCAATCCTCTTCGGGTACTGATGAACAAGCCAAGTGTTCTTAACTCCCGACTCGCGACCTGGGCGATGTTATTAACACCATATGACATGGTGTACGTCCCTCAGAAGTCCGTCAAAGGCCAAGCACTGGCTGACTTCCTAGCTGCTCATCCGATCCCAGAGGCCTCCAAACTGTACGAGGACATTCCCGACGAAGTTGCGGAGTGTAATTCCGCAATGGAGAGTGATGCATGGCAACTGTTCTTCGATGGTTCCTCCAGGACTGGTCCCAGGGGAAACGTGGTTTCAGGAGTAGGAATGGTCCTGGTTACTCCTGATAAGCTCGTCATCTACCGAGCCTATTCTCTTAGCGAGCCCTGTTCCAACAATGTGGCGGAGTATAATGCTCTACTAATCGGGCTCCAAGTCGCTAAAGAGCTGGGGGTCGAATCTCTGGAAGCTTTCGGTGATTCTCTACTGATCGTCAATCAAGTCAGAGGAATATATGAAGTCCGGAATCCAGATCTCATCCCCTATCACCAAGCAACGGTCGAGATAGCCATGACATTCAAAGGATTCTTCCTAGAGCATGTACCTCGATCTCAGAATCTGGAAGCTGATGCCCTAGCCAGTCTAGCTGCAGATTTAGCTACTCCTATAAGAAGGCAGAATTCGGTAATCCTTCTTAACAGAGATTTATTCTGTGTGAAGAACAACTTTCACATAGAACGCAGCTACGCTGTGAACACCGATCCTCCCACGAGGGATTGGAAAAGCCCCTTTATAGATTTCGTGGCATACGGAATCTTGCCGGAGGACCCTAAAGAAGCAGTATCCGTCAAAAGACGATCATTGCCCTTCTACTTCGACGCATCATCACAGTGCCTATATCGCCGGACCTACGACGGACTGCTATTGAGATGTCTCTCTGATGACGAAGCACAGCAGATTATCCGTGATGCTCACGACGGCGTATGTGGAGCTCATCAACCCGGTCCTAAGCTACAGGATCGTATCAGGAGAATGGGCTATTACTGGCCCACTATGATCGCAGACGCAATCGAGAATGCCAGACAATGCAGAGCCTGCCAGGTTCATGCAGACTTCATACATCAACCGTCCGAACATCTACATCCTACGGTTGCATCCTGGCCTTTCGAAGCATGGGGTATGGATATCATTGGTCCTATTCACCCGTCTTCTTCCAGAGGTCACCAGTTCATACTGGCCATCACGGATTATTTCTCCAAATGGGCAGAGGCGATCCCTCTTGCTGAGGTGAAGGCATCTAATGTGATCAGCTTCATCAAGCATCACGTCATTTATCGTTTTGGGATTCCCCGAAGGATAATCCATGACAATGGGCCTCAGTTCATCAGCCAGGCGTTTCACCGATTTTGCGATAAAAATCGGATACGAAATATTGCCTCTACGGCATATTATCCAGCTGCTAATGGTTTGGCGGAAGCCTTCAACAAAACCATTATCAAACTCTTGAAGAAGAACGTCTCTTCAAACAAGAGAGATTGGAACGAGAAGCTGGGAGAATGTCTCTGGGCGTACCGCACAACGGTCCGATCACCGACATGTTGCACCCCATTCTCATTGGTCTACGGGAGTGAAGCAGTTCTTCTCATCGAAATTCAAATTCCGTCACTCAGGATAGCAGTCGCTAATGAGCTGACTCAGGAAAAGAATGACCTTTTAAGGCTTCAGGAGCTAGAAGGATTAGACGAGAAACGCCTTCAGGCTCAACAGAGCATCGCGTTCTATCAAGCACGCATTTCCAGAGCTTTCAATAAAAGAATAAAGGAAAGAGTGTTCAAAGTTGGCGAGCTAGTCTTGGCTGTAAGAAGGCCAATGATTCTTACTTACAGGAGTAAGGGCAAATTCCAGCCCAAATGGGAAGGCCCTTATGTGATCGAGACAACGTTCTCAAACGACGCTTACAGGTTAGCCCAGCCTAATGGAGACTTATTGATGGCTCCTATCAATGGCAAATTCCTGAAAAGGTACTACGCCTAACCTCTTTTGCTCAAATGGAGTATGGTGAAGATCTCATTCTGACAAAACTACTTCCAAAACGAAACTAGTTGAGTCATATTCCATCATGTCCGTATGACCTCTGAATAGATATGCCCTGCTAAAGTTTACCGAGAGTATATCACGTCCATACTACCTCTGATATAACTTTCACCCAAACCTGTCATTTACATTCCGAAATGACGGGTCCACAAAGTCAGAAAAGAGTCTCTTTATTCATTCCCAAAAGAGAGCAAAATTACACTTGCAAAGCGAAAAGGTACATCATTTGGGGGGAGCGGTCAGGTCGCGAATCTGCTGCGCCAGTGCGGCCAACTTCTCAGCCCTGGAATCCAGGACATCAGCGCGGGCCCGCTCCAGCCGTGCATCGTCATTAATCAGGAGAGATAGTTCGGCTCTAGCTCGAAGGAGACCAGAGCGGGCAACTCCTGCACTCGCCAAATTCTTTTGTGCCATGACCAGGCGGCCATTCACCACATCTAGACCTTCCGACGACTGAGACGCCCACTCCTTTGCATGAGCAAGCTTTGTCTCCAGTTTGCGGACCCTCGCTGCATTCCCGTCATGCTCGGCCTGGCACTTCGTTTGAAGAGCAATAGTCTCATCCAAGACGACTTTTCCTTCATCCATCTCCTGCTGATTTGCCTGGAGGAATTTATTCAGGCCTTCCATCTTTTCAACAAGATGCGCAGTCAAGGAGTCATGTCTAGCCTGGACCAGAGCCTCAACGTCGCCTCGAGCTAGCTGCAAGTATTCGTTAATGGGTTGCTCCAAACCATTAACCATCGCCTCCAGAGTGTCAGCTAACCCAGTATCGCCAAAGTCCCTGATCGCCTCTATCGAAAACCGAGAAGTCTTCTTCAGACGCTCGAAGTTTAGATTCTTCTCCAACACCATTGATATCAGCGTTTTCAAGGTACTGTAGAAGATACCAGTGTACTGCTCGGTCAGCGCAGCTAGATTCGAATGCACGCTGGGAGTGGCTGCGATGTTGTCAAACCTCGCTCCAGGAACAACCGCAGACGATGTTGCCACGGCCGTCGCCTCAGCAGGTGGTGCGACGAAAGATGAAGCCCAACACCGGACAAAGTAACCAGCGTACTCGATGGAGGCATTGTCACAATGACAGGCTCGTCCTCTTGAGGTATCGGAACCTCGTCGGCAGGAGAGCCGGCACCCGAAGATGCTTCCTCTTCAAAATCAGGCACCTCCGTATCGTCGCCAGGACCTGACATAGTGCCGAAAAGCGCATCTACACTGCTCTCCCCGAAGATGTCGTCCCCTAAAAAGAAAGGAAAGTTAATATCGACACGGTGTTAACCTCTCTAAAAAGAAGGGCGTAAAGACGACATTTACCCATGGCCAATGGTGTATATGTCGTGTCTGCGGCCTGTACAGCTAAATCATTCCTTAATGATGCTAGGCAAGCTGTCATACCTGGAGAAAGGGGTCTGCTAACTGACACTGGCAAGCGGTCTTCCAAGTCCTCCCCAAATTCCAACCGAGGCTCATCGGCTGGAATCTCGTCAGGTGCGCTCACAGGCACGGCAGGGGTCTCTCCCAATGCTGATCCGGATAAAGGTATATGGAATCTTATTATACTCGGCCCCGGGGGCGAGACTTCGTTCCACTACCTGAAGCCGTAGCAGCGATAGCAGCCTCCAGCTGAGATTCTCCGGCACCGCCGGCCGAAACTGTAGAGGGGGGCCCTCTAAAAGGCGAGGAACCTCCAATCAAAGAATCATCCCCAACATGGGGAGAAGCAGGCTCACTTTCAGGAGCCTCAATACCAGGAATCCGGAGAGGACGAGTAACCGTCTTCTTCCTCCTTTTACGAGGGGAAGCCTCCTTCGGAGCAGGAGCCCTTCGCTTCCCGGAGATTACCAAAGTCCCTGCAGGCGGAGGCACTTCACCCCTCGGTACCAATACAAGAGGCTCATCCGGAGTAACGGACTCTTCACCCTCGTCAGAAGAAACCGAGGGGACTTCGACTCTTCCCCCAGGCTTGGAGGAGGGCACCCTAAAACTTTCACCCAAGTCAAAATCGCGATGGAAGGTGTTGGTTGCCACATAGAACTGGGCATACGTGTGGAGGATGCGCAGCTCCGTGGAGAGAGTGATGACGGGCACGGTAAAAACTGCCCCAGTGCAGCCCTTGATAAAATATCGCCATCCCCTCGCCCCATCAATGAGTCCACCTCTGGACCTGAAGCTGGTGACGGCGTTGCCCACATGCAACTGATCATACCCAAACTGCCTGGCAAACCGACTAGGCAGGTAGGGTTCAAAGAAGCACTGGTCTTCACTTCTGTACAGCAAGTGGGAAGGTCTAATGCAGACCAACCAAATAAAGGCTTCGGGAGAAAGAATGGTCTTCTCTCTACCTGAGTCCTCAAAACTAATCCCCGATTGATTGCGATGTACAGAAGGGACAGTGCAAAAAAGCTTCCAGCTATGGCCGCAATTCAGCGCCCGCCGACAGTCTAAAACTGTGAGCACATTCCAGGAGGCTTTCTTGTAATTCAGCAAGAAACTACCCCCCAAGCTACTGCCGGAACCTGGAGACATCACCCGGGGGTTATGGAGAATTAACCATCCCATCAAATACAGCTATGGTAATTCCACCCGGGGAAAGCTTTCACGCCGAGCTTCATCGGCGAGCAGCGTCTCAGTCATCGCCCTCAAGCGAGCTTGTATGCGGCACACCATGGCAGGGAGCAAGTCCAGTCTCGCCCCAAACACTAGACGCACTGCAGGCCACAAGGTGTTGCGGTGAATACGATCCGCAGATGCAATGCCGGGTACCACCAGTCGGCGCAGCCATATGGAGAGGAAGCCAGCCAGTTGAGCTTCCTTGGACAGAGGCCTGCGGCAATGCCTCAGATGACTGTAGGCCTTAGTACCTGCAGGATATCTTCCTATCCCTTCGTCGATGATCCGATCTGGAGCCCCAGCGTCTTCCATGAGATCTTCCACTTCCTGAGCAGTAAGCACGCTCAGACAATTCACAGGCTGATCCTTGCCTTCTATAACTTTCTCCGGCTGAGCAGACCTGGCCCGGTGGAAAAAGAGGTAGGACGTCCATTTACTGGTGTGAGCCAAATCTGAAGGCTCATCGTAGAAGGCGGTGCAAGCAAGGTAGTGGCACATCAGCTCCTGATACACTTCCACTACCCGAGGGTCTGAATCCCCCAGCTCCCGGTTCGTGGGAACATACTCTTCATACGGAGTATCCCCCATCGGCAGTCTCGAGATCTCTGCCATCTCATTTAGGGCCAATCCCAACTCCCCCAGCGGAGTGACGAAAGTCCCGGTGAGCGAAATATATCGCTCCATCAGTGCCAGAAACAGGTTGGGGTTGGGAGGTAACCCAACACTGGTGGCACTCACAGCTGCCAACAGACCGATGTTCTCCAACTCGATCTGAAAATGATTCAGGGCCCAATCAACTAAGCGAGCCCATCGAAGATTTGCTGGGGTCATCCACCCATTGCAACGAGGATTCACCTTGGGGTATACTCCACGCCCCATGAAATCATTGCAGAAGGTCGGCAATTGCACCGGCTGGAGCACCAAGCTGTCTTCACTCGGGACACTGCCCGGGTACAATCCCCTGAACGGCATTACAGGGCCGGAAGGACGGCTGACAAATAGGCCAGATCCTTTCTGGTAGAAGATCTTCCCCGGCCTGCCGTGAAGATCAGGAGTTAGCGTCCACGACATCCTCCTGGGATGTGTAGCATGGAAGAATGCTGAAATGGGATAATCTCTCGGCATCTTGGGCAGATGCAAGACCAAGCTCCCGGCAGGGAAAACCCAGAGTTCTTTCTTGGGCTTTGTCTGGGACTGCTTATCAATCATGTCCCCGAAGAGAAAAGCCGGCTTTATATACTGGTCCCCGTCTACGTACGTCAGGGGCTCTCCATTAATCATGTTCAGCAGCGTTCGCTCGCCCTGAGCCGATATCAAAAATTCCCTCCCTTCGGGATACTGGGGCCCGGAGATAGGAAATGTAACGTGCGACAGATCCTCCAGATAGTTGGAGTGCAGCATCCCGGCAGCAGAACCCATCACCTCGACTAGCGGAGACTCATGCAAGTTAACTGCGAGGATGCAAGAAAACCATGTCAAGCTACTGAACATTACAAATCTTGCAACATAAAGCCAAAAATCAACAGTTCGTGCTTTACGCCAAGACTGTACAAACTTGATCGTTTTTACGCTGGAATCCATTTCCTAAAAAGCGTAAAAGTTCAAGGCTGGCAGTATACAATATGTGCTTTACGCCAGACTGCCAAAGTTCGAGATGTACGCCGGAATTTTCATCCACAAGCGTAAAGCTCAAACTTTATAGTATACACTAATTTTTCGGCAGTCAAAGCTTTTACGCCCGACTACGAAAATATGGAGTTTCTACGCTGGCACATTAGAAATGTGGGCGTAAAAGATGAAACGTCTCCGTGCATCATCTTCCTCAAAGAGGTTATCAGCACAGAAGACGACCTAGCACGGTAACGTACAACGTGTGCGAAGGATTTTTCAAGTCGTTCTTTTCGTCCCAAAAAATCTACCTTTCAGGCCAGGCGCGCTGCTCGTCGGCGGGACACTTCGTTCAGAAGGAAGCTCGCCTTGCCCGACAGAACTCGCCCTCACTTGGCCAGAAGAACGAGAAGAAGAATCGACCTCCTTTCCCTTAGAGGATTTCGAGGCCATTACTGGATGGGATATATATAGAGTTCGGATGGACTCCTCGAGACCCTAACCAAATCAGACAATTAATATTTGGGTATGATTGGGGACTACGTCAGCCTATTATTCTCGAAAGGAGGACAGTCGGCGAATTCGAAAAGTTATCGTGCAAAGCAGATTCGTGGTTCTACGCCAAAGAGCTTTCTACGCTCGATAGCTACAGATCTACGGTTTTACGCTGAGAGACTATAAGTCTATGGTTTTACGCCCGGATGCCTTTGTGCTCGGTAGCTTTTACGCTCGAGAGGCTACAAACCTACGACTTCACGCTCAGAAGCTACAAATCTATGATCTCACACTCAGTGGCGTTTAGTTTACGCTCAGAGGCAACAGATCCACAACTTCACGCTCGGAAGATTTCCTTTTCACAGGCTACAACTCTACAGTTCTACGCTAAGGAGCTTTCTACGCTCGACAGCTACAAATCTACGGTTTTACGTTCACAGGCTATAGGTCTATGGTTCTACGCCCGGATGCCTTTGTGCTCGGTAAGCTTTTATGCTCGAGAGGCTACGAACCTACGACTTCACGCTCAGGAACTACAAGTCTATGATTTCACGCTCGGTGGCGTTTAGTTTACGCTCACGAGGCTACGAACTTATGATTTTATGCGACTTTCCACACATCTGAAGGATACGCAGGCCAGAATACGTGTACATCTGAACGATTCTCAAGGCGGTCAATTGCGAGAGTTCACACAGAAGATACTCCGGCTTGGCCCCAAGATATCCCAAGTACCCGAAGCATGCGGAGTTCAACATTGAAAATTACTCTTCTTGGGTCGATTCAAAGTTCATCCAGACTCCAGTCTGAATATTTCATCTACAGTTCAAGACGGCGACTCAGTTTTACAGCCATTTCTCGCCCTAATTCCGAAGGACTTTCGAGAAATCATTCTTGAAGATGATGTCTGAACAAGAATTCTGTTTATCAGAAACAACAGTTCAGAATTCTACGCGGTACCTCATCCCTAACAGCAGGACAGTTCGAATGCTCGAATGCTAAGCGGCTTTCTACGCATCCGTAGCTATGCGTAAGAGACAGGACAGGGCCTAGCACTCTTTCTAAACAGAGTCGGCGTAAAGAACCAGACGTGTCGAAGCTACACATATTCAGACTTCACAGCAACCTATGGCAAAACGATCATATGCACGGAAGAAGAAGACTTTATTAAAATTAAAATCATGATTACATATGAGGGAAATCCTGTCTACAATGGGTTTTTCTTCGTTTTTCATGGTTACATATGAGGAAAATCCCGTCTACAAAGGATTTTCTCGTCTTCAGGGGAGGCCACCCTCAGAATATGTTCTGCCAGGTTCTCATATCGGTGCAGATCTTCCTCTTCTTCCATGGCAGTTCATCGACCACCACAGTCATGAACAAGAAGATCAGTGGCGGGAGGATACAAAAATGGGCCTAGACCCATCCTCCAAATACAGGACAGCAGGGTAAATCTGCGTTCCTACAGCCAACGCCACTCGAGGACGGCAGTTACAGTTTGTCTGCTATCGTCCACGAAAGTATCAGGAGAAGATCTACAGCATGTAAGCTGTGTGGTCCAATGCGACCCTTCCTCTCTCCTGGGCAAACCGCCATATGAAGTTGCTGATTACCCCGAGCAAGGGAGGCTAAGATATCCTTCCATGATCCATCGTTGCAGATGACGTTTGCTCGAAGACGCCTTCTTTTTCGGCTCCCTACATGCTGGAAGAACATGGTCTCCTTCTTCCTCAGGTCGACCCGACGAACTCCGGCGATCATCTCTGTGTGGTGAAAGGAATACGGGAAGAACAGGTTAACTCCTCAGCCTTTTTATAGGCGAGAGAGGTCACACCTATTCCCAATAACTCCGCCATAAAGTCAGCCTTGAAAGAACGTGTCAGACTTGACCGTTTCAGGCTCCATTCAGAAGCGTTTCGAGTTACGAGGAACGGTTCATGCTTCATTCAAAGCGTTTCAAATTACGAGGAATTTAAAAGCTTTGAAGGGGGTCTTGTAGAAGCATGAAAAATACGCTGGATGGCTATACGCAGCTTATTGATACGGGGCAGCGTAAAGAGATGACCTCAGAGCCATCAACATGCAAAACAGAGCTTTTTCCGCTGAGCACAGCTTGAAATATAAAGCTCAAAGGACCATCCGCGTAAGTGCAGTATGTCCAGGCTGCTTCAGCGTAAACAGGGCGCTTCATCGCCTCTATGGCGTAAAACTTATCCGCCTTCAATGCAGTATTTAAAGCGTACGAGGAACGCTTCGTATTATCCAAAATGAACCTGTCAGATCCTGCAATGAACCTGACGTCTGGACTTCTGACAAAGGGATACTGCACGACTACCCAGGCGACAGCTATAATGATGGCACAACACTGCAACCCAGGCTGTCATTTACTGCCATTTCCATTGCGTAAACCGCTTTTACGTAAACAGAGGAATACGCTGCCTAGTTCTACACAGGCAGACGTGAGCTTCTTACGCACCGCGGAAGACAAACCGCCTGCCACGTCAAAAGCTGCACTTCGTACAGGGCTCGAGGCACGTCTCTGCATTTAATGCACAGAGCGGTGACAGTTTCTCGAGGCACGTCTCTGCGATTGGTGCACAGAACGGTGACAGACCGTCAAAACATGCCTCTGCATTTAATCCACAGGATGATGGCGGATCTCTGCATTTAATGCAAGGGATTTGATTAAATGTCACCGAACCGTCGTTTAGTGACATCCCCTTTGCGTAAACGCTTCTACGCATACAAGGGAATACGCTGCCTAGTTTTACACAGGCAAACGTGAGCTTCTTACGCTCCGCGGAAGACAAACAGACTGCCACGTCAGCAGCTACTCTGCGTGCAGGATTCGAGGCGCGTATCTGCATTTAATGTGCGGAATGATGGCAAATCTTAAAGACAAGCATCTGCATTTAATGCACAGGATGGTTGCAGATCTCTGCATTTAATGCAAGGGATTTGGTTATATCTTCAAGAACCGTAATTCCGGCTAAGATGTCCACATCATCACTCTGGCACGTTACGCAGCGGCTTCTACGCCCATTCAGCTTCTGTGCCCGCTCAGCTTCTATGCTCTCTCGGCTTCTACGCCTCCTCAGCTTCTATGCTCATTCGGCCTTCTGTGCCTACTCGGCTTCTATGCCATCAGGTTTCTACGCCTACCTGGCTTCTATGCCTACTCGGCTTCTACGCCATGGTGACAGACATTGGCTTCTACGCCCACCTCTTCTACACGAGGGATACCTACCTACGTGGCTTCTACGCCGTGATCTTCGTAGCGATTATACGCGTTTTGTCCCTTAGTTGGACCCGCGTCACACGCTCATTCAAAGGATCATCTATACGCAGGCATTGGTTATTTTAACCGTTGTGTAAAAGGGTGCTGTACTTTTCACTACTCGGTTTTTACACCGACTGAGTGGTTACTGTCACTAAAACTCTATAAATAGAGACCTCTATCAACAGAGGAACATGTCGACAAAATTGAAAGAGGGAGAAATATAGATCCAAGGTCGAACTTCCAAGAAAGATCGAACCAGAGGTCAAGAGAGAGAGAGAAGAATCCGGAGCTCAGGCAAAGAGTAGTGATCGACGACATTGGCATCGTGCATCCATCCTCTTTCGCAACCTTCGAAGCTGCGTCCTGTCTTCTACGGCACTTCTTCACCATCGTGTGGTCCAAGGGCTAAAGTGATCGACTGCAGATCAGACACCTATAGCAATATTTACCCAGATTAAATAAATTGTACTCCCACATCCTCGTATAGGATTAAATTGTACAAGCTTGTTTGTAAACCAAAGAAAACGGGTTTCGTATAAACCCCGTCTTATATACATTTCTTCTTTCCCACATCACTCATGTTGTCATGTGCCATCGAGAAACAGACTCCGTCACTGTCGGCTTCTAAAGCGCAATTTGTTTCATCACCATGTCTTATTCTCCTTTTTCTTGTTATTCTTCTTTGGACGAGGACATTTATTTGCATAATGTCCTTTCTTATTACAGTTGAAGCACTTCATCTTCTCAATAGGTATCTTGGACTTGGATCTTGACCTACTGCTGGAAGTTGCTCTATCGTTTTATTTCTTGCCATCAAACCTTGGGTCTGGTCTCCACCGTTTCTGCCATTAGAAGCCAACCTCTGTACTTCATTAGACAATAAGGCACTCGTAGCTTCTTCTATGAAAATTGAGTCATTTTCGTATAGTAATGTTTGAATAAGATTCTTATAAGAATCAAAAAAAGAAAATAATAGAATTAGTGCCAAACGAGCATCATCTTCATATATGTCAACATCCTTCAAGTCAGAAATAATTCGATTGAATTTTGAAATATGATCTCGAATTGACGTACCTTCCTCCATCACCAGTTTGTAAAGCGACTTTAACATATAAAGTCGGTTGGCAAGAGTCTTCGTTATGTAGAGTGATTCCAACTTCAGCTAGAGCCCAACGGTAGTGGTTTCATCCTTCACAGATCATACGACACCCCTTTCCAAACAGAGGCAAATAACGGCACATGCTTCGAGATCCATGTCGTTCCAATCATCATTGGTCATGTCAGCGGGCTTCTTCGAATTTTCTCGTAAAGCCTTGTGAAGCTTTTGAGATATGAGAACGTTATTCATCTAGCTTTTCCAAAAGCCAAAATCATTCTTCCTATTGAACTTCTCAATTTCGTACTTTCCAATCTTCCTTGATGGAGCTCTCTCAAGAATCTACCCGGTTAACTTTCTATGAGAACTTTGTCGGGTATCTTGCTAGAATCCCAAAGCTCTCATACTAATTGTTGGTGCACAACGAAAATTAATCCAAGAAATCAGAAAATACCTCAGAGAAAATTCACAAACGCAAAGATAAAATTTACGTGGTTCAACCAATATGCCTACTTCCACGGACGAGGGTTATTCAGTTCCACTATGAAGAAGAAAAGAAATTACAATTGCTCTCTCAACACTTCTCTCCTTGCTCTCAAGAACACTCTACAAAAAACTCTTTCAAATTTTTTGTTGTTGAACTTATTCAACAACTTTACAATTGAGATGTCTCAAGGAGAAACATTTTGCTCCTTTATATAGCATGCCATATGTCTATACATGAAAATCCAACATTACTTAGGCATAGGAATCCAATATTATGTAGGCTTACTATATATATATTGAAAATATATTATTCAATACATATTCTTCAAAGGTATGGTCAATGGTCAAAGTCAATCTTCTTCAAAGATATGGTTAAATATATGTCTTTATATATTTTCTTCAAAGATATGGTCAAATGGTCAAAGTCAATCTTATTCAAAAATATGGTCAAATATATATATATATATATATATATATATATATATATATATTGGAAATATATTATCCAATATATATTCTTCAAAGATATGGTCGAAGTTTTTCTTCATGTAATGGTCAAATATATTTTCTTTTATATTATATGAAGGAAAATATATTTGACCATATCTTTGAAAAATATATATTTTCCATCATATCAATATTATGTAGGCTTACCATATATATATTGGAAATATATTATCCAATATATATTCTTCAAAGATATGGTCGAAGGTCAAAGTCAATCTTCTTCAAAGATATGGTCAAATATATTTTTCTTCAAAGATATGATCAAATGGTCAAAGTCAATCTTGTTCAAAGATATGGTCAAATATATTTTCTTCAAAGATATGATCAAATATATTTTCCTTCAAGAATGCATGTCCATAGTGTCAGTTACCAGATCCGGACATCGGGACATGGTCAAGCTTGACATAAAATATTTAAAGGGAGTGTCAGCTATCGTTGGCTGAGCTTGAAATGATCCGAACACAATAAATACACTACCAAAGCTGCTTAAGATTGAAGGCGGCCTGGTTTGTCATGGACATCTTTTCAAATTTACAACATTCTCTACCCTTAAATACTACAGAAATTAGTAGGGGTGCAACTCACTATGAAAGAAGGGCTAAATCCGAGCCCGATCGGATAAACCCGTTAATGGGTTGGATTATGGTTGAAGATACTCGAGTTCGGGCTCAGGCTCGGATTAAAATATTTGAACCCGATCAAAAATTGGGTTGGGCTCGGATTCATGTGTCGGGTTACCCAAAAAACCCGAAATCCGACACACACACACACACACACACACACACACACATATATATATATATATATATATATATATATATATATATATATGAGGAGGGACCGAAATCTCTCCATTTTTGCATTCCCATAATCACAACTGTTGGATCTTGTTTAAGTCATCTAATCTTAACTATTAATTTGAATGGTTCAAACCAAGGTTAAGATGAGATGACTTAAACAAGATCCAACGACTATGAAAGAAGGGATATTAGAGATGCAAAAATGAGGGGATCCCGATCTCTTATATATATATATAAGAGATCGGGATCCCCTCATTTCTTATATATATATATATATATATATATATATATATATATATATATTTCTTAAATAAAAAAGTTTAAATCCTAATTTTCCCCCCCAAACTCTTGAACTCCTTATCCAAAATTTTATTTCAGTTTGTATTTTGTAATGATTGAGACTTGATTGCTATTTGATTATGTATTTAATATTAATCTTGTTTAAAAATTTTTGAAATATTATATTAGAGTCCGATAAACCCGATGGACCCAACTCGATCCTCTGGACTTGATCTAGGGTACATTTGTTGAACCCGGGGTCGGGTAGGGCTTGGGCTCGGGCTAAACATATGATTTATCGTGTTGGGCTCGGGTTGAGCTCAAGTCCGACCCAACCTGTCCGAGTTGCACCCCTAAAAATTAGCAATCAATTACCAAATGTAGGTTTACCAAGTGTGGTACCCTTAATTAACAGACGACATCATTTCACAAAACCACTCTTTTTCAACCACTTACCCGTTTGTTTCGCTTGTAAATCCTTGTCATATTTCCTCCTTTCTCGTTTTCATTTAAATGTTAAGCTTATGGGGATAGCATGAATCTGTTTCTTTATAATTCTTTGATGATTCTAGACAGCTTCCTTTTTATGTACTGTACCGTAACAAGTTCTGCACCATAAACCCACAATCATTTGTAGCTGTTTATGGGAACATAATTTGCATGGAGATATGTGATTCTCTAATTTCTAATGCTAGTTCAAGCCATTATCTCAGGGAACTTTTTAGGTCGAAGCTAATATGGGAGATATTAAGTTTCAACAATTCCTTAATGCTCACTTTCTGACTTAACTGCACTCGTGTTGCAAAATTTTGGAAAGTGCACATACCAAACCTGCTTATATTAAAAAGTTATGTTCTCATTCTATATATTATTTACTGTATTTTACATGTTCTAGTTCATTGGAGAAAGGCCTTCCCTATCTGTTTCGTGTTGGTTCTGGGCAGGTACCTTCAAATTCTTCTCCGCATACAATTTGCTTCCTGATCCTTTTTTGTAATAATTTACTATATGTGGTTATAATAGGTGATAAAGGGACTTGATGAAGGGATTTTGAGCATGAGAGTTGGAGGAAAGCGTCGGCTATATATACCAGGCTCTGTGAGTGTTGAAACTGTATATATATGGGCATATTGTGTGTGCATAACGAAGTAATGAACTACAACAAATCCAACTTAAATGGTTATCAAATATTGCAAACTTTCTATAGCATGTCACAGGAATAAAAGCATCTTTATTTCTCTCTTTGAATAGTTGAATGCTCAAAATGTTATTCAGATAGTTGCCTACCTCTTTATTAGATAACACTGTATAAATTGTTGCCTACCTCTTTATTAGATAACACTGTATAAATGGTTGATCAAAGAATTTGTGCTATGTTCCTGCTATGCAGTTGGCATTCCCTAAAGGCCTCACTTCAGCACCAGGAAGGCCGAGGGTGGCAGCAAACAGCCCAGTTGTGTTCGATGTGAGTTTGGAGTATATACCAGGCCTTGACGATGAGTGAATTAATTTTGTTTTTCTAAGAATATAGAGAGGTGGTAAACAAGAGGAAGTGCTATATCATAGTTGATACTATGGTTCTTATATGGTTGTAAACGGAAGATATTGAACGCAGTCCCATTTATTATTTGATTCGTAGCTGAAACTGATTCCTTTCTTTATTTTCACGAGTTACAACTAGTTCAGGGAATGGCAAATCTGAGAGAAAATTTCCTTATGAACCATTAAACCTCCTCTTGTGGTGGTAAGGCCACCGGAGGACGACCTTCAATTATGCCACAAGAAGAAAGTGAAGCACCGGTATTCATGGAGAGCAGGATACCGAAATGTTGGACCACCGGATTTCATGGAGAGCAGGATACCGAAATGATGGACGATTTCCCTTCTTACCACCAATGTTGCACCACCACTGCCAATGGGTGATCCGAAGTATGCTACAGAAAATACCTGTCTCATCAAGTTTATGGGAATGTAACAACCGGTGCACTTAACTTATGATGGCCATCCTGCGGGAAAAAAAAATTATGTTGCGCATCTCTTGGAGGGACAAAATGTTGGGTCTTGACTCTTAAAGCAAACTGAAAATACCCGAAGAAAGTATGGAGGGCTGATGAACATGTGAAGGCGGTTGTGGTAGATAATTTGCCAGCAATTGATTTGTCTGATGGGTTCCTCGAAGGACTGCAGATGCCTAGGCGAAAGTTGTTCAGGGATAACACTGGAATACTATCAATCCATCTGAAGATAACGAAACCACAAACACTATGTAATAGTCGAGACAAATCAAACACAAATGTGTACGTGTACGTTGTGAGTTCGTCACCTGGACAAATTTTAAACTTATATATTCCAATGATACATAAATGCTTACAAGTATACGTTGGATTATATGGCCCAAGATCCAATCCCTCACAAATTTTAAGAAAAAAACAGAAAGATTAAAATATTGAAATCGCTCACCACACTCATGATGGCTCTCTAAATGGAGCAGATGGTTATCCCCAAACAGATCTCATTCAAGTTCTATTTTGAAGAATGAGAACAAAGCACGAATTCCTCGTAGATTTGGTGGCATGTCCTTGAATATCCTCCAATATGCACTTACAAAGAATAACCTCCTTAGCCTCATTAATAAGACTAGAATATCTAATTTAGGAAAGAAAAAAAATTCTAAATTTGTCCTAGCCCGGGATCTTGACCGTTCACACGAATCCAACAACTCGATATCACTGCTGAAATAATCAATCTACACAAAAATCCTAACCATCGCCATACTAACGATATGCTAGCGGTATGCTTATGTTAGCACCAAATTGCTCTAAAATCTGTTGGAATTTTTTGCACTTTCAAGCATGATGCTGGTATGTCGGCGTTTTTGCTTCTGCTGTAATACGAGCCTGGTCGCAACCACCGATACTCCCTTCTTTGCCGCTTCTTTCTTCTTCCTTTCATGCTCCAGACTCTCCAACCTTCTTAAATAAGGTTTATTTTCCAACAAACTTTTCCTCCAGTCTGATAAGAGGTGTTGGTATCAGCGTCTCCTCAATCAGACTCCATGTATGTCGTCTAGAGATAATTCATGCCCCCTGCTAAAGATCTCGAATCCTCTGGGTTGCTCTTAATCTCCATTCATCTCTAGCTCTTTTACCACCATATTGACATGTTAGACTCGTTTCAGGTTTCGTATTTTTGGAATTTTTCGTATTAATTTTTTTTTTTTTGAAATTGCATTTATGTCGTATTCATATTTTCTTAGATGTCTCTTTTTTCATGAATAAAATTTGGATTGGTGTTTTAGTATTCGCTATCTTTGTCAAGGATTTTGGTTTTGGTTACAATAGTTTTTACAGTTTTCTTGTCGAAGTGTCGCAAGAGTGGGATACTCGAATGATATCCTAAATTAGAATTGGATAAATGACTTATGCAACATAATTAGTTTCTTGGATTTCTTGTACAACCATAGGTAACAAACATACCACCCTCAACTTGTGGATGCCTTGGCTAGAACAGATACCCCAAACCCAATATTCCAAACCCAATATTTATGACTTTTTTTCCATCCGAATAGTATACCATTGGTATATTGTTTGTATACCGTTCGGGAGGAGCTTGTCCAAGAAGTTTTGTTTCTGGCCATTCGATCTTGATCGAACGAACATGATTCTTTTTGCTGGTATATGTAAGAGATAACTCTCATTTATTCTCATTCATGCATTTATTCTCTCTCTCTCTCTCTCTCTCTCTCTATATATATATATATATATATATATATATGAAGGCTTAATCCTAACCCAACAAAGCCCTAGGAGGACCGCAGAGTGAGAATCCAGGTACGTGCTCGCTAAAGACGGTCTTAAGGTGGACTTTGAAGCCCATTTCATGGCCCTAGACATGCGAGAGAGGAGATTGTAACCTCTGTTTTCCAAAATCTGTAATTATGAATTATTTTGTCAACTTATATTAATTGCTAAATAATGTTAGTTAAATTAATCTAATTAGTTTTGGTTTAGTGTTTAATTACATTTTAGTCATGATTAGAATATTTTCTTCCTAACTAACTAGATTTTATTCCCACTAATTTGATTCATTTTTCATTGAATCTAAATTCAAATTTAAGTACAGAGTGGCAAACTTGTAATTATTATCAACTTTTAATCCTTCCTATAGTGGCCGGCCCCCTCTTGTCAATTCCCTCATTTTCATTTCTTCTACATTACTTCATCTTCTTTCCCAAGTCATCTTCTCCACTTCTCCATCCTTTCCTCAAACCCTTGTGTCTCTTCCACCACTCCAAATCAAGTCATTCCTACTCCAAACTTAGCTAAATATTGGGAGTAAAAGAAGAGATTGGGAGGAGCACAACCAAGGTGGATCGTGTCCAATTTATCTTTCTTGTGTCCTCAATTAGTAGATCTTCATTGAAAATCCACTCCAAATAGGTAATTATTACTTTTTCCAATTTCTATGGTAAAATTCTAATTAAATCTATTAGGAGACCTCTAATAGGTTGTAACCCCAAATTTTCAAAATTTGCCAAAATTATTTGATTTTTAAATTTTAATTTCAAATATCGTGTTTGAAAAATGATTTCTAATTGAATATTTTATTAATGGAGTTATATAAAAGTGTCTTAGAATATTTTTAATTTCAAAAGTGGATTTAAAAGAATGATTTGGGAAATCATATTTGTTTTAACTAATAAAAAAAAAATTTAATAAGGAGAATATATTTTAAAAATAACCATTGAATTATAATCTATTAATTAGTTTTGACTTTTGAAATTATTTGGTTTTGATTATTGGAGGTTAGCTATCCATTGGAATCTTTTCCTAGAATATTCTTTTGGTTTTGGACTGAATAGATTTATTTTGTAGCTAATTAGGTTTTAGTTAGCCATTAGAAGCTTCTTAGGAATATTCTCCTTTTCTTTTTGGTATTTACCAACCTTGCCATCCATGACTTGGGAAACAAGTCCAACCTCCTTTATGAGGAGAGCCATTACTTTGTTTCTTTCTATTTCAAAACCAATATCAAATTATTCCAAATTCAAATTCCTAACCATTCATACCATAATCAATCCAATTCCAGCCATCTCCACCATCAGCCATTCCAGATCTGTGTCCGTGCATTGTGTCTGTGTCCACCATCTTCTTGTCAGTCGTGTGGGCCTCGGGTCCGACCCTGGGTGTCTTTCTATTATATCCTTGTATATTACATCACACAGTCCAACACATCCTTCTCCGTGTTCGATACCCCGGACACAAGCCCAATCCACCGTGAACCTATCATCTATGTGTCCAACATCTGGATACAACGACACCACTAGAAAACCAAAATACAATCAAATCCTAAACCTAACCCTAACCCTAAGTTAACCTCTTCGTCCGGTGCTGCACCGTCGTGTGGACACCTCGACCTCTGACCGGAGCTCCGAGCTGTCGAGCCTCCATCCACGGTGAATCCTCTAGATCCGTCGGTCACCAGATCCTCCTAGAGCTGCCCACGTTTCTACTTCGTCTTTCCGGCAAGCGACTGTGCGCCTCCACCGCGACCCACCGTCGCTGGCCGCTGCATCTCCGCCAGAAACCCTCGGATCCGTCTAGTCTTCTATTTTTCGGCCGCCTTGAGCCGATCCAGCTTCTCATTCCTCCTCAGTGAGCTGCCAAGCCGTCTTTCATATCTGATTTCGTCAATTTTTTGAGTGGAGTCGACCACCCTCAGATCTCGTCCAAGAGTTGATGACCACCAGATCAGACAACGACCACATCTCTCGTCTTCTAGATCCGGTGGCTCCGCCGATCAAAACCACCTTGACTACGTCTTCCTAGAGCTCCACCTTTGTAAGTATTTCATTCTCCTTCTCTTCCTTCCTTTCTTGTAACCACCTAAAATTAAGAATATGGATATTTTTATAATTTTGCTAGTGATTATTATTATTATTATTTAGTTATAGTTAATTAAGTATTTAATTAGAATTAATTAGTGCCAGTTAGCATGGATAGAATATTTTCTTCTAGAATAGGTAGATACCCTATCATAACTAATTAGATTCCTCCATAACCAAAAAAAAATTCAATTCATGACAAATCTAGAAACTAATTAGAGAGTGAAGAGGGGCAAACTTGACATTCCAACAACCCCCAATCAACATATAGTGGTTGGCCCTAATATGAGTAATTATTTCATTTGTACTCCAATTAGCCACTCTTTCTTCCCCAAGCTTCTTCATCCCCAAATCATTCCAATTCCATACCAATTCTCACTCCAAACCACTCAATTTTCACTCATTCTTATCCCCATGGAGGCCTAGAGCTTTGGAGCACAAGGAGTGTTAGTCCAATGTTTAATTTATGTTTTTGAATATGACTAATCGATTAAGTTTAGCATTATGATAATCGTGCAATCACTATAGTATCTTCTACATAAACTCAGCATTGTCCAAATATGCATTAATGTTGTATTTGCTTCTATATATATTTTTACTTAAACTCAGCATTGTCCAAATATGCATTGATATTGTATTTGCTTCTGCATATATTTCCTTGTTTGTCTAACATATACTTGCAGAAAAACAATAAGCAAGATCAATATGGACATATGCAACGAAGAAATGATAATAAACCAAAGACAGCGTATACCAGAAGATTTTTCTAAACCGTCTACGACTTATCCAAAAGGTATCCAGATTCCAATATCTGTTTATTATTGGACAACTGCAGTAAAGGGAAAAGGCATCTTCAAGTCAGCGGATATTTCAGAAATTTGGCATCATTTAGTTCTCCTGAGTTTATATTTTATACTTTGTTTATTAGGACAAATATGCATCGGGTTCGCAGTTGGCACTACGAAGCACTAAACCGAGTCTAAACCAAAACCTAGTCCACTCAAATCAGCCTGAAATTTGAACCCAACTTTTTGGAAATAGACCAACAGAGTTCGGACCGAACTCAGTCAGGGTCAAACCAGAAAACCGAGTCAGCCTCCTCTTCCGGATGACTAGGCTCTAACGTTCGAATTTCTGAATGTTGGATATCCGAACTTTGCCCAAACTAGGTTCAGAAAAACCCTATAAATAAAGTGGAATTCCATACCATTTCCATCAAGTCATTCACTCAAAGCATTTCATTTTTCTACTCTATTCCTGAGCTATAAACCTTCCTATTCCCAAGATCAACTCCCAGCCTTCGAGTGCCAACGCGGTTCCAATTTAAAAGTCTGATCGAGTTATAAAGCTTGGTTTACAAAGTTATTTTCTATACAAGTCTGAAGTCAGCAAGCTCTTCGGATCAAAAGCTTATGGTTGTAAGAAGTCGCGAGTCCTTCGGATCAAAGCTCGTGTTGTAAGAAGTTGGCGTGCCCTTCGGATCAAAGGCGCATGTTTATCTTATTTCACAAATAGTGGATTCACACCGAGCAAGAGTTCTCGGACCTGGACTAGTCCTCCACGAGGGAAACCAAGATAAAATCTTGGTGTCATATGATTACTCTTTTTAATCTATTTACTTGCAAGATTAGTTTTATATTCCGTATATTTATATTATTGCTTGAATAGTTATTTACTATTACATATTGTTGCATTATTTGCTAGTTGGTAGCTGCCTTTACTGTGCATCAATTTTAATTGGATAGATTATTCTGCTGCACTCTATACACCCCTCCTCTAGAGTTGCCTATCGATCCTACAATTGGTATCAGAGAAGGTTATATTATACTTGTGCTTTGTCTATACACTATAGAATATACATGGCTAACATAAAATCTATCTACACAGGAGAGAGCCAATCCACAAAAATACTCCCACTATTTGATAGAACAAATTACACATATTAGAAGACACGGATGAACTTTTACTTAAAATCACTTAATTTTGATCTATGGTCAATTGTTATTGACGGCTACAAAAAGCCACCAAGAATTGTTGTAGATGGTGCACTTGTAGATAAGCCACATGACAAGTACACTGATCACGAGAAGTAACAAGCTAGTTTAGATACCCGTGCTATTAATGTTCTATTTTGTGCTGTAGACAGGACATAATTCAACAGGGTATCTACTTGCACGACATCACATAAAGTATGTGTCACTACCACACTTCTAGAGTAGCGGCATTGATGTCATTTGCAATATATATATATATATATATATATATATATATATATATATATATATATATATATATTGTGTTGCAGTTACATGATATGTATAATATATTATATTATTATTAATAATGATATGGGTTGGTGGACTAGACTTGATGTGATCATGGACTTTATATTAGACTAGTCATTTTGAACCCACTAGTTAATCCCCTTTCCATTTAATTAGAAAATTGTTAAACCCTCACTTGGAACTAAACCCCACTTATTGAATAGCTCTTCATGACAAGCCATTGAGGGCAAATGAGACATTGTGCATTAACCAAATCCTAGACTAAGTGGTCGGCCTATAAAGGAGAGAGGGAGCCTCCCTCTAATTCCTCATAACTCATGAAGAAAACCCTAGAAATAGATCTTCCCCAAACCCTTTCATTTTCTCCACAAATTTCATAAATTTAAACCTCAAATCCCTCTCATTTCCCTCATCTAAGAGGCCTAGAAGCTTAGTTCACAAGGAGCCTCGGAGAAGAAGAAGTTTGCATTGAGAATTCATCTCCCAATAGGTAAAAATCTGAAATCTCTCCTTTAAATTCTGTTTTTATTATTTGTTTGGCCATTAGGAGCCCACCCATAATTTAGGAATAGCCATAAGGGAAGAGAATGAGTCTCTATTAGCTTCCATGGTATTTCATCATGAAGTTGTGTTCACATTTAGGGTTTTGTGTTTAAGAATGAATTTTTCCCTCTATTGTTCATTATAACTAATCATATTAGATATATATAAATATATTTTATATGTGTATATGCCATTAGTTGTATATTGGGAGAATTTGGCATAAGATGGATAGTGTCTCATGACACTAAAAGAGAGTATCATATAGGTGTCCTCAAAGTGTTTGAGGAAATGACTACTAGGGTATGTATTGTATACATTTAACATTATTGGTGATATATATATATATATATATATATATATATATATATATATATATATATATATATATATATATATATATATATATATATATATATATATAATTTAGTTATGGTGTGCATTAGTGTATCGAAGTGTGTATGTGCTTGGTGTTGTCACTACCACATTTTTAGGAAAGGATATTTTAGTTATTTCATAATTAATTAAATATTGTGCATGATGAATAATTATTTATTGTATTATTTAATTATTGTTAGATGTTAGATTAAATTTTTGGACTTGTGTTAGTGGACCTAACTAGTTTAGATTAGATCCATGGACCAACATTTATGATTAGTTAGAATTGAGCCCAACTAGAAGCCCATTCATTAGGAGGATGATTAGTTTAATTAAAACCATTAGACTAGAACCTTCCCTCCTTAATTATTTCTTCATGAGAGGCCCCAAGGGGTATAATGGACATTAGATAATAGCTTAAGGAAGGGGCAAGGGGGCTGGCCTATTAAAAGAGGGAGGAAAAGTTTCTCTCTCCTCTTTTTATTTCAAATATAGATCTAGAATTTTTCTCAACCAAATTCCTTCATTCCCACATCAATTTTCTATCGAATTTTATCCAAATTCCTTCCCAAATCATCATTGTAGACTAGTAGAGCAAGGCTCTAGAAGGAGGAAGCAAGGATCTACAAAGAGGAGCAAGGATCTACAAGTTGGAGGCCAATTTTATCAAATTTGGAGGTTGCATTGGAAATCCATCTTCCAATAGGTACAATTCAGTTTTTCTCCTTTAATTGGATTCTAAATCTGAGATTTAACCATGAGAAATCAACCCATATGCATAGGCTACCCATAGGATTTGGAATTGAGTTCATAGGAGGCATATTGAGAAAGTTATAGTACTTTTGTGTCAATTTTGGGGGAATTCCGAGATTGACACTTGTTGTGTTTGTCAATTGGTCCTATAGATTAAATTGACATGTGTTTATGTGTTTGTGGCTAGTGTCGTATCCACAATTGGGTACGTGTAGGTCGTATCCCAACAAATTGGTGATACGTATTAATTTGGGGGTTTTTTCTCCGACACGCGACTTTGTGCATGTCATATTTTGACACGGACACGTAGATATGTGTTTGACTCTTCGTATTATTCATAAATAGTATATTAGACTTGCTCGTGTCCTTCGGGGTACGTTTGATTGTGTGATGGACACGTGTCACAAGCGTATCATAGATCTAGTGTGATACGGGTGCGATGCATTCCACTTGTTTGTTGTATTTCATTTCTAGATCTAATTTCTATTGTTCTTAGCTATTGTAAGTAGATGTATTCATATGCATTTATATATATATATATATATATATATATATATATATATATATATAGTTATGTATACACATGTATTTATATGTGCTAGTGTATCATGTATTTATATACGTATGTGTTGTATATATATATATATATATATATATATATATATATATATATATATATATATATATATATATATATATATATATATATATATATATATAATAGCTATTTGAATAAGTTATGTTATATAAATACTTGTATGTTATATATATATATATATATATATATATATATGTGTGTGTGTGTGTGTGTGTGTGTGTGTGTGTGTGTATACGTGTATGTGTTGCTATATGTATATATATATGAGATACTATATCTATATCTATGTGTGTATGTTTATATATATCTATATGTATATAATTGTGGTTGTGTATATATATATATACCCTCTCTCATATATATATATATATATATATATATATATATATATATATATATATATATATTGGTGTATATATGTATGTGTGTTGTTGTTGTATGTGTGTGCATTAGAGGGGGAGGGGTTCAGCAGCTTACGGCAGAAGCAGCAACAGCAGCTTACGGCAGAAGCAGCAACAGCAGCTTACGCCAGAAGCAGCAGCAGCAGCTTACAGCAACAACAGCAGCAGCAGCAGCAGCTTACGGCAGAAGCAGCAAGCAGCAGCAACAACTTATAGCAGCAGTAACATCATAGTTTCAGCATATTTTCAGCTAGGTAAGCTTTTAGTTAGCTAGTGTTCTTGATAGTTAGTTTCCTTAGTTATTTTAGTTAATAATCAGTTATCTACTTTATTTAGTTATCTATATGTAGATACTTGTGTTTGATTAGTAAGTTATATATATATATATATATATATATATATATATATATATATATATATATATATATATATATATATATATATATATGCCTACTTATGTATATGTTTATGTGTTAGTATAGTATGGCAGTTGTATTAGATAATGCATAATAGTCGATTGACATACAAATATGTATGTATATGTGTTTTAGTGGTATTAGTAGTTAGTGATTTATTAGTAATTTAGTATTTATATATATATATATATGTTAGTCATTAGATTTGGTAGCTATTATTTGCTAGAGTGACATTACCTTGAGATACTAAGGTAAGCGTCAAGGTATTGAGGATATTCAAGGTATTGGGTTTGGGTACCAAGATGGGGGTTTAGTAGTACGATACCGAGTTGGTTCAAAACCAAGGTATCCATTTAGTAATTGAAATTAGGATTATTATATTTAATAATATTTGGATATGTATATATGTATTTTCATGTCTTATTTGCGTATCTTGCGATACGGTATCTTAGTATCTTAGATTTAGCTTGTTTGGCCTAGATTCATAGTGTATGAACCCAATATCCTTGAGATAGACTATGCAACCTAGAAATATGTAGTTTGACCAAGTTTGACCGATTTGACTTAGAGTTGAGCTAGTTTGACTATTTTGACTTAGAAATGACCCTTTGACCTAGATGTTGACTAATTTAACTTATTTTCATTCTGAAATCTTGTAATGATGTTATATTCCCTATTTAGGTCTTCGAGGCACCGTACCATACATCTGTGAGACTATTCACCGGACTTCAGGCGAGTACATTCTCTGATAGTTTCTCATTTATGATATCCTCTATATTTATTGTATCTAGTGTAGATATCCATGATTTCTTGACACGATGGTTACACGGATTGGTATATCCGGATCTCGTCATGAGATATAATTCCTTGTTATATATGGTGTATCTTGTGCAAGCCTTGTTTCATTGTTCTTCTTGTACATGTACAGACACTGATTCTCGGGAAGAGTCACTTTCTTCTTAGAGAATCCCGTGCCATAGCGTACCATGGTTGGATCCACTATACCAGTCGGGGTTGGAGAGTATGTAGTGTAGATATGTGATTATACCCTCCTTGTATCAAGTCTTGTTCATTGAATAGTGTTAATCATACACCGCATGTATGATTAGCTAGGCCATATATCTTGTATCAAGTTTCCAAGCCGATCACATGTTAAAGCTGGTACTCACTCACTTAGTCATTAGTATTCTTGTTCATTGTCATATTGTTCATTCTTGTATTTATTCCCAGTATTTTCTTTATTGTATATCTATTGTTGTATCTTGTATATTCATATATATTTACTGTTACATAGTTTATATCATTGATTAGAACTGCTGTTAGAGATGTACTCATTCCGTCTTTTTATGAGACATACTCGAAGATACTTGCGAAGGCACGCAAGGTTGAGCGGGAGTTGGGTTTGAAGCCCAAGAGAGACCGCAATTCTTTTCTGGGGGCCAACAGCAGTGCAGTATCTGCCAAACGTCCTCATTTCCAGTCCAGGCCTTTTCAACAGCCACAGCAGCACCAGACTCCAGCTAGGGCACCATTTCACCAGGCACCACAGCAGCAGAGACAGTTACAGCAAGCTTCCTGCCACTACTACAAGAAATCCGACCACATCTGGGAAGTTTGCAAGAGGAGGCTAGGAGTTTATTTGTATTATGGTACCGAAGGGCATCAACTAAGGGAGTGTCCTTCCAATCCTCGTCGTGCAGTTCAGGGAGCAGCTCTAGCTCCAAGGACACAGGCGAGACCACCTGCAGTACGGCCGAGGGGACCGTCACTTCCGACCCAACAACAGCGTTATGTCCAGCATCAGCATAAGGGAGGTGCACGTCAGGGACGAGTGTTTGTTATGACCGTCGAGGAGGACGAGCCCACCGAAGATATCATCGCAGGTTCTGTTCTTATTGATTTCATTCCAGCTTTAGCTTTGTTTGATAGTGGTGCTTCCTATAGTTTTATATCTGTTTCTTTTGCTCTGAAGCATGGTTTGGTAGCTGAGTCTTTGCTTAGGACTTGCAAGATCATGACCGGGGGAG
The DNA here is from genome assembly GCA_036927795.1 of Iris macrosiphon. Classification (NCBI taxonomy): domain Eukaryota; kingdom Viridiplantae; phylum Streptophyta; class Magnoliopsida; order Asparagales; family Iridaceae; genus Iris; species Iris macrosiphon. Next base: position 77,807,944 of record JAYESA010000015.1, on the reverse strand, counting down.
GCATTATCCTGGTTAATGATATTTGCAAGGATCGAAGAGTTACTCTGGGAGGCCGGGAGCTGAGTGCGTGTCTACTTGTAATGCCACTTCCGAGCTACGACATTGTACTCGGGATGGATTGGTTGATACTAGTATAGATTGTAGAGAAAGTAGATTTTGTTTGGTCCGCCAAGAGAGCCAGAGTTCGAGTTTGCTAGAGGGGCTGCAGAGCAGGAAGAAGGCATTATTTGTGGAGCTATAGTGGAAGACAAGGAGTTGCCGCATCCGTTGATAGCAGAGTTCTTGGATGTGTTTCCTGAGGAATTGCCAGGATTGTCGCCAGATCGAGATGTTGAATTCTCTATAGACTTGGTGCCAGGTGCAGAACCAATTTCACAGTATGTCTATAGAGTAAACAACAATGAGCTGGTCGAACTGAAGAAGCAGGTGGACGAGTTGCAGGATAAGGGGTTTATCAGATCGAGTTCTTCACCGTGGGGAGCCCCGGTATTATTTGTACCAAAGAAGGATGGATTAGTGCGCATATGTGCATTGATTACAGGGCATTGAATAATCTCACTATCAAGAATAAGTATCCTTTGCCACGGATTGATGACTTGTTCGATCAGTTGAGTGGTGCCAAGGTATTTTCCAAGATAGACTTGAGATCAGGCTACCACCAAGTGAAAGTGAAGTCGGATGACATACCGAAGACTACTTTTAGAACTCGGTATGGTCAGTATGAGTTTATGGTGATGCCGTTTGGGTTGACTAATTTCCCGACGGTATTTATGAATTTGATGAACAAGATGTTCCATCAGTACCTTGAAAAGTTTGTGGTGGTGTTCATCGACGACATACTCATATACTCAAAGACACCGGAGGAGCACGAGGAGCATTTACGAATTGTGTTGGATGTACTGAGGAAGGAGAAGCTGTATGGGAAGCTGTCCAAGTGTGAGTTCTTCCTAGACAAGGTGGAGTTCCTGGGACATGTGGTGACTGGTGATGGTATTTCAGTGGATCCGAAGAAGATCGCAGCAGTGGAGTCTTAGAAGACCCCGAGTTCAGTAGCAGAGATCGGGAGTTTCTTAGGATTGGCAGGCTACTACAGGAAGTTTGTGCAGGATTTTTCGAGGATTGCCGAGCAGATGACCAGACTCACCAGAAAGGATATAGAGTTTGTTTGGACGGAGGATTTCCAGGTTGCTTTTAAGGAATTGAAGAAGGGGTTGACGTCTGCTCCTATTTTGACGTTGCCATCAGGGTCTGGAGGTTTCAATATTTATAGTGATGCATCGGGGAAATATTTGGGTTGTGTTCTTCAGCAGAATGAGAAAGTGATTGACTATGCATCCAGATAATTGCGTTCTCATGAAAAGAGCTATCCTACCCATGATTTGGAGTTGGCAGCAGTCATCTTTGCCCTAAAGTTGTAAAAACACTATTTATACGGAGAGCATGTGGAGATCTTCACAGACCACAAGAGCTTGAAGTACGTTTTCACGCAGAAGGAGTTGAACATGAGGCAGCGTCGGTAGCTGGAACTGATAAAGGATTTTGACATATCTTTGCAGTATCATCCTGGGAAAGCCAATGTAGTTGCTGATGCCTTGAGCAGGTATCCGGTAGCTATGCTCTTGACGAAGGATCGGTAATTATTAGAGGACTTGGAGAGCTTGGGCGATAGTTCCTGGTTTTGCTATATAAATATGGGGATTGCAGATACATTCAGAGTTGATGGACAGGATCAAAGCAGCCCAGTATGAAGATGTATCTCTGAGGAGCATCAGAGCACAGGTGAGAGCAGGATTGGAGGATGATTTCACCATTGCTGAGGATGGTTCTTTGCGGCATGGTGTTAGATTGTGTGTGCCTAGTGGGGAACTGCGTGAGGAGTTGTTGCAGGAAGCGCATCCCTCTCAGTATTCCATACATCCAGGTGCCAATAAGATATATCGGGATATGCGAGAGAGTGTGTGGTGGTATGGCATGAAGAGGGAAGTGGCACAGTTTGTATCCAAATGCTTAGTGTGCCATCAGGTGAAAGCCGAGAGGCAGAGGCCAGGAGGTTTACTTCAGCCATTACCCATTCCAGAGTGGAAGTGGGAGCATAGTACTATGGATTTTGTGTCCGGACTTCCACAATCTCCAGGAGAAAAAGACGCGATTTGGGTCATCGTTGACAGGTTGACCAAGTCGGGCCACTTTTTGCCTTTCAAGGTGGGTTTGTCTACGGAGAAGCTAGCAGAGATGTATGTGAGGCAGATCGTCAGGATACATGGAGTTTCTGTCAGCATAGTCTCAGATCGGGATAGTCGTTTCACTTCTCATTTCTGGAGGAGTTTGTAGGCGAGTTTGGGCACCCAGCTC